>JBBPJU010001814.1:0-10070 GCA_038088875.1 Austroboletus festivus | reverse complement strand
CCATGCCCTGGAAGATTGGAGACATTATTTGAGAGAAACAGAAAATCAAGTAATAATCTTAACTGACCATAAAAACCTGTTATACTTCAAAGAACCATGAAAACTTACTCAATGACATGCTAGGTGGCAATTATTCCTTCAGGATTATGACCTCACTTTTCTTCATGTACCTGGAAAAGATCTGACACCTGCCAATGCTCTATCATGAAAAGACCTTCCCCATACCTTCACTGATAATGAAGATCTACTCCTCCTTCCTGACAACCTTTTTGTCTGCAGAATTGACCTAGCACTTCAAGAGAAGATTTCAAAATCTTCCACAACCGATCCTCTTGTTCTGAAAGCCCTCCAACATCTAGAAGATGGTGTCACCACCCCCCTTCCTCATTCCTCACCAAAAGACTGGATATTCACAGACAGCAAACTATACTATTAGAAAAGACTATACATCCCTGAACACTCTTGTCACCCTCTCATACATTCTCTCCACCACTCTGTAACCAGAGGCCATAGCGGCCAGTATAAAACAATTCAAATCCTCTCCAAAGACTACTGGTGGCCTAGAATGTCCTCATTTATTTGCGGATTCATCACGGGATGCCCTACCTGCCAATCTAACAAGGTCCTTACACACCCCACTGCACCACCCCTCTCCCCTATCCCTACCTCTGCAACCCATCCTTTCCAGCACATATCTATGGACTTAATCACAGATCTACCCCCTAGCAATGGATCCGATAGTATTCTGGTTGTGGTTGACCATGGGCTTACTCAGGGGGTAATTTTTATCCCAACCAACAAAATGGTATCTGCAGAAGGAATAGTGTCCCTCTTCCTACATCATGTATTCAAATGATTCAGCCTACATAATAAAGTAATTTCTGATTGTGGTCCCCAGTTTGCCTCTGCGTTTGCCAGAGAACTAGCCCATCTACTCGAATATGATGTAGCACTCTCCACTGCCTATCACCCTCAAACTGATGGAGAAACTGAACGCATAAACCAGAAACTAGAAAACTACCTATGGATATACTGCTCCAATCTACCCAATAAATGGGCTGACCTCCTCCCTGTTGCCGAATTCCACCAAAACACCACCACTCATTCCACCACAAAACAAACCCCATTCTCCATAATGATAAGATATGAACCATGTTTATACCCCCCACTAGGAAAAACCTTCATCCCTGCAATAGAAAACCAATTGAAAATGATAGAAAATGCCAGAGAAGAAGCCAAAGCTGCCCTTATCTTATCTCAACAGAATATGATGAAGAAAACCCAATCAAACTTTAAACCATGGAAAATAGGAGATAAAGTTTGGTTATCTAACAAAAATTTAAAAATCCTGTACATCTCCCAAAAGCTTGCTCCCAGAAGAGAAGGACCCTTCAAAATCATCAAAGTTCTCTCCCCACTTACGTATCAACTGAAGTTACCCTCAACCTGGAAAGTTCATGATGTATTTCACACCTCACTTCTTTCCCCATTTACCCAAACAGAAGAATACAGAACTCCATTTACCAAACCACCCCCAATGGAGATAGATAATAAAGAAGAATATGAGATTGATCAGATTGTAGGACACAGAGGGCCTTCTGCCCAGCAACAATACCTTGTCCACTGGAAAGGATATCCCTTCTCAGAAAATACTTGGGAAAAAGAAAACAACTTTACCAATGCAGACAAAGTATTAAAGAACTATAAAAACCATCATTATCTTTAGAACCATGCACCCCAAACAGCTCAGCATTTACACACCCTTTTATCATTTTTCTCTTTCACCTTTCACCAAAAAGAATTCTAAATCCATCTGAAAGTTCTCCCATATCTCCATCTTCATCCCTGGATGCCGAGTATACTTCAATCAGATCCATATTGAAGAACACTCTTTCTATTGTCAAATCCCCTATTATCCCTATCACACTTCCCCCTGGTGATCTCTTATGGTGGTGTACTCCAACCAAACTCACATTGATCCCCTTTGCACTAGCTGACCTTATCTATACAATTCCATCATCCCCACAATCTTTCCCATTAATATGAACATTTATCTTGCTTCCATTTCAGACATTTATATCCTAGACACTCTACCAGTCTCCAAATGATGATGCCTCTATACTCTATTCCTTGACACTCCCACCACCCTCAAACACCTTCTCAACCACAATGATCTATGGTTCCCTTCCCCCCTCCTCATGAACCTCTTCTCCTACAGAAGCCTTGCAGTGGTCAGGAATGTGGCAGCCACATCACCCGACTTTCCCAACTGTCACACACCATGTGGACTACCCATGGAGGGCAACCCCATTTCCCCATGAAGGCAATCAACCGTGGCTCAATGCCAACATATCCACAGCAGCCTACGGAGGGAACTTGGACATGAGACATCAATTCTGGAACGGAGAAGTGGAGGAAGCCACCTGGGGCAAGGAACCCCTAGGAGACATAGTCCCGGGATGGTGGCAAGTACAAGCACCACCGATACACTTAGAGGAAACCACACCAGTGCTGGAGTGGCCTACAGACGATGCATGGATGTGATCGCATCCACGCCCTTCTCTTTTCTCAGTATGAACTTTGTTTCTTATCTACGAACTATAGTTTCTTTTTGATCGCACCCTTATACTGGTGCGATCACTTCTTCCTTCACTTACACCTATCTCTTGTAACCCTTCTCCCTACGGACAGCCTTCCCCCTTCCTGTGATCTCTATTTATGGTCATAGTAGTTTCCCTTCCCCCTATAAATACCGCTGCCCATGTACAGTAATTCCTTAACTAGATCTATGTTTAATCTATGTGGTATTTGGTTCAACTGCCATTCCTAAGTGAGGAATGCAGCCAGACTTACCATAAACATCCCGGACTTCTATTAGTCTCCTGTCTACTATTGAGTGACAGCTCGAACTTGGCAAAGCTCTTTGTGTCTTGGATCTATATCCGTAGATCGCATCACAAAAGATCTAGTTGAACTCAGTTCACTCCTTGTTCTACCAAGAAGAGTCTAGTGGGCCCAAAGACCCCACTAGGGAAGATCCATCAGAATTTACTCTGCCGCCAATCTCCCATCAGAGGGAGAAGAACAACAAAACATCAACAACACCTACTGAAACAATCCAATTCCCGATTTGTTTCAAAGACTTCGAATTGGAGGAAGCTCTACTATTCCTAGCTATCATCACAACCCCCGACCCCATTCAACCAGAACCTATCATCGCCCTTCTGAGAGCCTACCCACACCTCCGGCCCTTAACACTGAGACTGTTGCAGCCAACAGGAATCCAACTCCTGTCCCACCTAATACAACTACGTCGCACCCAACAGAACAGGAATTAGAGCTGGATATCGATCCACCCCCAGCTCCTAGGAGGATGGAAAGATCCAAGCCAACCGAAAAACGGGCAGGCCTACCAATAGACTTCTCTGGAGAATCCGAAGATGCAATATGATGGATCATGACCATGAGCAACTACTTCTCCATGAACGACGATATCTACACCTACGATCAAGACAGGATCAATACTGCCTTGAATAAGATGAGCAAAGGAAGAGGAAAGATGTTTTCGGAAGCATACTACAATCAGCAGGAAGCAGGAATGGTCCCAGATACTGAAGGTTGGAAAACCTTCAAGGAATGATTTCTTGCGGCATTTTCATCCAAGGAGGACCACTTGGACCATAGGAGGAAGTCAGCTGCTCTCAAACAAAAGGACAAAGACTCCTTCCCTACAACCAAGAAGTTGCAGGAATATATGCAGGACTTCCAGCTTTATGCCGGAAAAGCTAAGATGACAGATGACACTGCCCTGATGGAATGGTTCGTCAGAGGCCTCAACCCGTTGATCGCGGAAAAAGTCATAGCCATAAAAGAGCCGGAAACCCTCAAAGAGTGGATCGAAGCCACTCACAGGCAAATGAGACAGATCAAAAGAGTTCAAGACCTGAAAGGGAATCAATACAAGGCCGAAGCATAAGACCCTAATGCCATGGATGTTGATGTCATCAAACTATCCTCATTCAATCATGCCAAACACATAAAGGAAAATCGCTGCTTCATCTGTCACAAAGTAGAGTGCTCAACCAGGAACCATCCGCGACCAGGAACATCTTCCCACACTAAGTTCCAAAAGAAGGAACAAACTAAAGAAATCTCCACCACCCCTGCGTCATTGGCAATAGCCAACTACATTAAAGTTCTCGGAGACAAAGACATAAAAGAAGAAGACATCATTAAGATCCTCAAAGAGGTATACAAAGATCCAGTCTACCAAGGGGAAGAAGAGGAGGAAACTGTCGCTAAAATAAGCACAGAAGAACTCAGGAACCATGTAGAACGAGCCAAGGGTTTTTAGTTAGGAGAGCTCAAACAGTGTGTAACTCTCCTATGACCTGGAATATACAATCCATAGAACAAAAATCAATCACCATTCCCATTCAAATAATTCCAGGAACCACTGAACTATAAGCCCTTGTTGACAGTGGAGCAACCAATTGCTTCATCAATGAATCCATAACCAGGAAACTACGACTTCCCCTCACCAAACTAAAGATATAACGAATTGCCATCAACGCAGACGGAACATCCAATACCGGAGGAGACATAACCCACAAAACCACCCTCATTATATCCATTGGAGGAAGAAGAGAAACCAGGGACTACCTAGTGATCAAAAGTGGAAAAACCGACATGATCCTAGGAATGAGTTGGCTAGCATGACACAACCCAATGATCGATTGGATATACAGGGAATTGAAGGGAGGGAAAAGGAGCGAAAACCCGGAGGAACAATGGTACCTAATCAAGTACCTCACTATCAACTTAGAAGAGGAACTGAATAAGGAGGTCCTTATCCAATGCTGTACAGATCAGGAGGAAATCCACAAGCTGACTATCTTCATGGACATCACCCGAAAGGAACAGAAAGGCGAAATACTCCTCCCAGAAAAATTCCGAAAATACCAATCAGTGTTTTCAGAAGAAGCCACTATGACACTACCTCCTAAAAGAAGCTATGATCACCATATTGACCTCCTCCCATCCTTTACGCCCAAACGAGCCAAAAACTATCCCCTAAATTCAGAACAAACAGAGGCATGCCGGAAGTTCATCAAGGAACATCTGAAAAGTGGAAAAATCCAAGCGTCCAAATCCCCTCAGGCATCTCCCTTCTTCTTCGTCGATAAAAAGGATGGGAAACTCTGACCCTGCCAAGATTATTGTTATCTCAACGAGCATACTGTTAAAAACGTGTATCCACTTCGGCTCATCAGAGATTTGATCGATAAACTAAAAGGGTCCAAGATCTTCACCAAAATGGACGTACAGTGGGGATACAACAATGTTAGAATAGTCTCCGAAGATAGATGGAAAGCCGCTTTCATCACACCCTTAGGATTGTTTGAACCAACAGTAATGTTCTTCAGACTCTGTAACTCCCCAGCCACCTTTCAAGCATTAATGGACGATGTCTTTGCTGACTATCTAGCCAAGGGATGGCTAATCATATATATGGATGACCTTCTCATTCACTCCCCAAATCAAGAAATCCATGATGAAAGGACCAGGAAGATACTGGAAAGGATGATGGAACACAAACTCTACCTTAAATTGGAGAAATGCTCCTTTGACACCAGAAGCACTGAATACCTCGGAATAATCATCTCCAAAGGGCAAACAGAGATGAACCCCACCAAGTTAAAGGCCATCAAAGAATGGAACCCCCCATCTACCATAAAAGGAGTACGCTCCTTCCTAGGCTTCTGCAACTTCTACTGGAAATTTATCGATGGATTCTCTACTAAAGCCAAACCCCTCATCAAACTAACCAAAAAAGAGAGGAAATGGTTATGGAATCTCCCTGAGGAGAACACCTTCAGAGAGTTACAGAAACAATTTTTGAAGCAACCTGTACTCTCCATCCCAAATCCGGAAAAACCATTCTATGTCATGACCAACACTTCACTAGTGAAAATGGGGGGAGTACTGATGCAGAAAGATACGAGCGGAGATCTCCACCCATGCGCCTATAGATCCAGTACCCTATCACCAACAGAACGAAATTACGACATCTACAACAAAGAACTTCTGGGAGTAATACACGCCCTAAGTGACTGGAGATATTACCTAACTGGGACCAATCACCCAGTGATGCTTCTAACCAATCACAAAAATCTCCTATACTTCAAAGAAGCATGAAAACTCTCCAGACGACATGCACGTTGGCAACTATTCCTATAAGAATACAATCTAGTATTTCATCATCTCCCAGGAATGAAAATGGGCCCAGCCAATGCCCTATCTAGGATGCCAAACCCAAACCTAGATAACGATAATAACCAAATCAGGCTACTCCCAGAAGAACTTTTCATTAAACATATAGATGTCACACTACAGGACAAAATTAAGGTTTTTTCCGAAAAGGATCCACTAGTACTGGATGCCCTGCAATGCATGTACAAAGAAAATCACATCCCTGACAAATCCCACTCACGGACTGGACCTACAAAGAGGGACAACTTTATTTCTGACATCACCTCTACATTCCCCCTGATGCCAGAAAAGCCTTAGTCCATTCTATCCACTCCTCCACAGCTGGGGGACACAGAGGACAACATTGCACCATCCAACTCCTATCCTGTGACTATTGATGGCCTGGACTCTCCACCTTCATCAGAAAATACATTGCTGGATGCCCAATATGCCAACAAAATAAGAATATCAACAATCCACCCCATCTCCCGCTAATATCAATCCCTGCCACCAGCCCTCACCCCTTCCACACCATCTCGATGGACATGATCACCAACCTACCCCCTTCACAAGGGGCAGACTCTATCTTAGTCATGGTGGACCATGGACTTAGCCGGGGGGCAATTTTCATTCCAACTACCAAAACGATCGACGCGGCAGGGGTGGCAACTCTATTCTTTAAACATGTATTCCCATGTTTTGGACTACACTCGAAGGTTATTGTTACGATTCATCCCTGGGACATAGCTGAATACTACATGGACTACTCTTTTTCTCTGATTTCCTTCACCTTTGACTTACCTATCAATTCCTAGATGAGTCCTTTATCTTCCATGCGGATATGCTCCATTTCTCTTAACTCATCTAGTTGTTGTCATTCATGCTTACTTGATCTCCTTTTGTCATAGACATTCCTTTGATCCGATTACTCATTGTACATCTGTCATAGATGAGTCATTCTTATCTCTTATCTTGGTTTAACCCTTGACCCTTCTGACTCATCCATTCCATTATTATCTTGGCTTATCTGTTCTTCCTGACTTAGCCCCTGATCTTAGATCGCCTTCCATTCTTCTGGCTAAGTCAGCACTTCTTTAATGTTCCATTACATTCTTGGACATTCTGATGATTCGTCACCATGACTCATCATCAGCCCCCTTTACCCAGTTACCTTTCCTGTATGACACAGCTGCCTTTCCCCTTGATCACTATATATAGTGGCCCTCTCTGTACCATAGCTCCCTATCTTAGACCTCCCTTGAGGACTCCCTATTCCCTTGCGTAATTCCCTGCTACCTCCCATCATGATTTCCTGACACCCCTGTACTCTCTACCTCTTTGAATCTATTGCTTATAACATTTCATTGTCGTCTGCTCATCTCAGATGCCCAACTGTCGTTTCCTTGAAAGATCACCTCTCATCAGCAAGTACTCCTCGAATAACCTTATCCTTCGTCATCTTGCTGAAAGACCCTGTTGACCATTGGTGATGTTCCTCTATTCCCGCCCTCCTTCGTCACATCACCAACCTCTTGACCACTGATGGCCTTCCCTTTGGACCGATCCCTATCTCCAAGCCATCTCCCCGACAGTACCACGGCAGCCCTCTCCACCTAGTCAATCCTGGGGCAATATCCATCACACTCCCCTTGATCCCCGGTGATGTCCTCTTTGATACTTGCCCCTCGCCACCTACCTCCTCCGGCCGCTTCCAAGAACTTACCTTTGCCCTTCCCTCTCATCCTTGTCCCAGTTCTCTGTATAGGGATACAAGGGCTACACTTGGGCCTACCCGGCACAAGCATAACACCTGCCACTGCCAGACAATCAGGAGAACATTCCACCAGGGAATCTGGAGTGGTTCACTTGGGATCTGGAGGAGGTAGCTGAGTACTTTCTCCATTGGGACAGACCTTTCCCCTTCCTTTAGAACACTTATCTCTTTTCTTTCATTATTCTTCCCAATTCCAATCAGAGTCTTATTCAGGATATATTTGTTCCTCTCTGTTCTGGTCAGTTACTGAATCACCTTACCCACTCCACACAGCATCTGCCCGATTCAGTATTACCTTTCCCCTTTCCCACAGAACTCATATATCCTATTTAGACATTATGTTAGGATCTTCTCACATATGTGGGAAGGTTCCCATGCACTGTGTCAAGTCCGGATCCTCCGGATCATACTCTGAGGATTTCCGGAGCTAAAGGGTAATTGAAGGGGGGTTAGGACAGAGATGGACCAAAGTTCAAACGAAGATTGTAACGGAGATACTTAATGTAATCGGAGGGGTGAGGACTTCAGTGCAAGACTTATGTGTCGCGCCCTTGACAAGCCTGTCCTTGGGAATCAGAGATCGGAGATGAGAACAGAGGTGCTTGGACAAGCGAACAGGAGGGTGGACGAATTCGATATACAAACTAAGGAACATACAAGAGGTAGTAGGATTTATATATGGAGCAGAAAGTATGTATGTAAGAATGTCCAGAACAAAGGGAAACAGAATACTGAAGGCAGAGTAAAGTCTGTGCAGAATGTAAGGGTCATATCCCGGAGCCAAGGGGCTCTGGAACAGCATAAGAATAAGTGAAAGACTAAACTATAAAAGGGAAACCTAAGTGATGATACCGGATACTACCTATAGCCGGAGCTGTGCTGCGAGTGTGATCATGGGATGTCTGAGAGTCCGTGTGGGAATGATGGGGTGTGAGTATAGGGTGAAGGGATAAGACAACTGGAGATGGTTGGAGTAGACCCAGGAGGGGACCAGAGGTATGGATATGACAGTGCCCCCCCATTAAGGCTGAGCCCTCGAGGCCTGGTGTGCAAGGAGGAAATGACGGAATCAGGAACAATGGCCCACTATCTGTCCGAGGGGGCCAAAGGAGCCCCTGTGGACAGAACAAGCAGAGTTAGTGTTCCTTTGTTGATTTCCTTGCTTACCAGCAGAGCGTGAATCATGCATATGGAGTATAAAAAATGGACTTGGATGGAAAATTTTCCCAACATCACTTGCTCTTCTCCTATCGTCATGTCTCAGCCTGATCCCACAGAACAGGAAATCCATGCCCTCGAGAAGCAGTTAGTGGAGGTGTGTCAGCGCCAGATGGAGGAGGTGGAGCAGCGCAAGTGAGAGGCGAGGGAAGCATGGAAGGCAGAAGAGTGGGTGGGGCAAGAGGTGGATGAGCACCGTCACCAGGCGGAGTTACAATGGAGGGCAGCAGAGGAGCGTGCAAGGAAAGCACAAGAGGAAGTGGAGGCAAGGGTGCAAGCAGCGGCACCAAAGGTAAGTGCGGCAGTCAATCGCAATAGGCGTACTAACTAAGAAAAATCTAGGAAACAATTGTGTTAATGGATTCAGAGGAAGAAAGAGGAAGGAAAAGGAAAAGAAAAGACAAGGGAAAAGCAATGGCAGAGGAGCCTTGCAAGTGGTGTGTGGAGAGGGGGCTCGATTGTGAGCACCCTCCTGCGGGGTCAAAAGGGAAATCTTGCAAGGGATGCGCGGCAGCGCATGTCGAGTGCCGGAAAGGCAGAGGGGAGGAAGGGTCACTGTGCGGGGGTGATCGTAGGAAGCAGATGAGGCCCATGGTGGAGATCCCAGTGGTGGGGTCGTCGAAGCAGGCAGGGATGGCCAAGGCCAATCTCCAGACTGCGGAAGCGACCTTCCAGGTGTTGACCTAGATGGGTGCAATCCTGGAGAGGATTGTGTGAGTGCTGGAAGGGAAAAGGGGAGGTATGGAGATGAGGGTACAGGTGGGGAATCTCCGATTGGAGATCGGAATACAAACAGAGAATGAGGAGGAAGAAGAAGAGGAGGAGG
>JBBPJU010001813.1:0-10075 GCA_038088875.1 Austroboletus festivus | reverse complement strand
CCATTTCATCGACAGCCACGAGCGCAAGGGTAACACATTGAGCATTAAACGATAACAATCCCATCGCAACGTCGACAACGAAGGTGGGGGCAGCACAATGGCACGCCAACCAGCACCAGTGTGCCGCCAGCGGAGAGGAGGGTACCACCACTCTTACGACAACCCCAAGGGCCTTGATTCGCCCTCCGTACCGAGGTACTTTCCCCCAGCACCTCAAAAGGGAGAGTTTACTCCCCTCGTTCACGACAAAATGAAAATGTTCGATTTCGCCTTCTCCTGCTGCTTGGTAACATTGTGCTCGACTGGAACGATTGTCTTCAAGACGATCGATGTTGTAAACATCCTGCTTGTCACTTTTGCGATATGTCCATTTCGCAGTCTCGAGCACCAATAGGCGTACGCAAAGCCAAAGAACCTTTTACTAGTAGTGAGCCCTCTTTTTTCTTTGTTTGACCCGCCTCTCTCGAAACAAGTTTGCTCAAAAAATGAGAATCATAGAATGTAAAAAAACCATTTTACTACACCCAATCCCTCGTCTCTGCAAACTGTACTTTTTTTCAGCAGGTAAGGAAAGTGATATTTCTGCTCAAGAGATTTCCTACTACAAAGCAAGAGACATGCACATATACATGTGACGGCCGCGTTCTACATCACTAGCTTATAAATCGCTAGTTCTTGTCCATCGAGCTGTTCTACTTTCCGTGTAAAAATGGGCCGTTAAAATCTATCCAAAAGAGCCTAAGCGTTCCCCGAATCCACCTACGTAACATTACGCTCAAAAATTCTCCATGATCAGTTTCTCGGCTTCCGCTGATCTAGACTTGATCGAACATTTGAACGCTACTTGATGGCTAACCGCAAGGCAAAGGAGTCAGCGATAAAACTGCTTCGAAAAAAAAAAAAAAAAAGGAAAGGAGCACTAACACGAGCGTCAATCCTTCTTGCTTGAACTCGGGTGTGATCTCGACGCCGTTCTCGACGCACTTTGAAGTATCGAACACGGCGAGCACTCGGACGCACATCAACCAAACGGTTGATTGAGCAAATAGATTACCTAGTTGTACAGAAGAAGAGTTTCAGTATATTGTTTGTGATGAGAGTCGAGGTAACTAACCTGGACATCGGCTGAGAAAGGTTGATCAATGGTTAAATGTCTCATCGTGTGTGATGTGATCGAATAATTCCTTACCGTCGTCCAAATCCAAAGGCCAAATTGAACGGAAGGGGTTCCGCATCCTCTCCAACAAACCGATCGGGATTAAACCTCATAGGATCCTTGTATACTTTCTCATCGCGCATCATGCCCCTAAATTCAAAAACAAACATGACCCTTTGACAAAACGTGTCTGTTGTCGACCTACCAGATATTGGCGATAACGATGGAATTTTTCGGAATCAGGTATCCGCCATACTCTTCATCCGTGTCTGCACGTCTCAGAGCTGTGTGGTCTTCGTGAGCAGCCGCTAACCAGGCATTCAAGGAGGGAGTGCACTCACATAACGCGCCTGCAGAGTGCCAGCGTGTCAGTTCTGAGTATACATTTTCGCAGTACGGTAGGGAAGGCCGATCTGCGAATGTTGGAAGTCGACCGCGACCAACAACCGTATCGATTTCCTGCTGCGCTTTCTTCATGACGTCCGGATAGAGTGTCATGGCGAGGAAGAAGGCATGGGTTGCAGCCGTAGACTGAAAAGAAGTTTGGAAACTTTATATATATATAAAAGTAAGGTTTCGTACCGCTTCCAGACCTCCTACAAGTTTGAAAGTGTTATCTCGGCAAGAATGTCCAAGTTTTTAAAACTATACGCACCTCGGAACACAGAGGACGTAGCCCATTTAATGCTTTCCTCTGATTCTTTCGTAATCTCCGAGGGGTTACTCATTAAACGAGAAGTCAGCGATGGTGTTGCTGTGCCGGCGGCCTTGAAACCACTGTTGGTATGCGTTTCGGTAATGATGAAAAAAAAGGAACTTGCCATCTGGGACAACGTATATTCATGGGGGGTATTCAGTGTCTTTTTCACGATCTCAGAATAACGCTTGGCCTTCTGCTTAAAGCCAGCACCGGGAAGCCATGATGGGATGTACCTCACTGCGCAGATGGTCTATTTGAGGGGCACAATAATGGGAAAGAGGTTACTGGCTTACAGATATGAAGGAGATCGACTAAATGCCTGCCAACTGCCGTTGACTCGGTGAAAGCATGGATTGCCACTCTGGCTAGCTGAACAAAATCGTCGTCGTCGGTGTCGTTCGTGGCATATCCATAAGAGATTCGCGACATCATAGATGTGAAGTTCCTGGAGGCGATATGAATGACATGACGCGCATCCACACTGGATACACATACTTGAAGAGATGTTGCTTGAATATCTCTGGTCTAGCCAGTATCAGCCGGAGAGTCCTGTGAGTTTCACCTTCGATCATTTCCAACAAACTGGTCATGTAAACATTGGTCCCCATTTCCTGAAAGACCCATTTTCGTTGATCGCGGAACTCGGGGGTGTAACTGCCCAAGATCATCGTTTTGCCCCACCCACAGAGCTCCCCGCCCATAACCGATCGGGGACGTTGAACGTATTTGGCACCTCGCTTCTCAAGGAGCTCGCGGGCAGCATCCACGGAGTTGATCATGACGACATGCTTCCCGAAAATCGACCCAATCGCAATGTCACCTATTCAACAAATGGTTAGTAATGGCAACCCACATAAACACGACTTGCGAGACCATATTTCCTGTTGACTTCGTTGATCCTTTCCCATGCGTGCTTTCGCGGGACCCAGAACAACCACCTGAAACCGACGACGCCTGGTGGTAAACCACGAGCCTTGTACCTTGAGTAAAGCTCTCCGAGGATACAAATGGAGAGGACTATCTTGACCGCCACTGCAAGATACATGACAAGTATGCTGCGCAGGTAATGTGAGACGTGGGTACGAGAACCAAAGGTTCGCCTCTTGGGGTTTATAACTTTCTGTCCGGTGAGAGGTTGATCCTAATCGATTCACATGCTGAGATCCCAATGAACGGGTCCGACTTGCACTGTTATCGTGAACATTCATAGCAATCCCCAAAAGTTTTGTAATAAATAGTCGGTGACTTCGGTTCCGAAATTCGGAGACGCCTGCCAGAACGACAATTGAATTGGTTGCGGGACGATAGCTGGAACTAGGTGAGTCGGTGGGCGACTCTGAGCCACAGGCTGTGACGAGCTGATCATGACGCGGTGGTATAGGTGGTGGAGTGATGCGACATAAAATGTCAAAGCTTGAAGTTGCAGGCACGATCTCGCTTACCACAGGATGGTACTACGCGAGGCTGCTCTATTTACAGAGCTGTTAAGGACTCCAATTGTTGCCCGCAAGACATATAAGAGGGTTAGTGTGATCCGGTTCACCCTCCTTGTCCAATCAGAGCTGGATCTGCCAAGTCTCGCATAGGCTCGCAAAAGTCTTCCAAAATGTAACATAATAAATGCGGTGATGAAGATAAGCGTGTAAGCACCCCAACTGCCCTGACATTCCGTCATCCACATTCCCCATGACATCGTTCAAATCGGTACCCACCGAACATTCTTCCGCAGCTCGCCTAGTCACCGCGTCCCGAATCACTCTACAACATCTCGGATGACTTTCAGGTCGAGTGTATATATAATTTGACGAAGGACGTGCCGCATGATGGCCCGGCGGGCAACGACAGCGACATCGGCTACAATGTGGGACGAGGACGGAGCGATGGACCGTCATCCAAATTTCGGTCTTGCACGCTTCGGATGTGCGTCACGCCGTCACCGCTCGTCAAACGCACATTTTATCGACCTCGCTTCAATCCTTTGACCTCCTTTGACCAGAACCCCTGCAGTGCTCAACATCCTCTTCCCAAACACAATCCTTTCTCCCTAGTTGAGAGTTTGGCACGCAAGCTACTCGTTTATTCGCTCCCTTCCGTCCTAGTGAAGCTCCGCTCCTTTGGTGCACGTACGATTGAGATAACCATTCGACGACGACGGCAGCAGCACTGGCACGATTTGGCCTCATCGTGGAATGGAGGTGGGAATAGGGTGAAGATTAGTCGTGAATTGAACATGCTTGCTTTCAAGTCGCTATACAGGACTCCTATATTGGCGACGACGATGGTGGGCGCGATGGACAATCTGTTGCGGATGATGTGCCTGGGGTGAAGGATGCCGAGCCAATTGCTTGTAGGGAATTTCAGATGGAACCCGTCTGAAGGTGAGTGGGCGACGTTGTACCAGGGTATGTCTCGCCGCTCAGGCTCGTGGCGACGGTCGTGAAACACATCCTCCAACGATATCCTAACAAGTTTGGGAGTGCTGCAGGACATTTGCATTTGCGTCATGATTGTAATGATTGCTTGCCTGATCACCCCTATATGGTCTTTGGCCATACATACTGCACGTGTATTCGTTCGTGAAGTTGTTTAGATCCTTGGTGCACTACCTGTATCCACTATTGCTTGCATATGCATCATCATTTATTAGACGTCTAGTCGCATTTTGATATCACTCCCAAAGTTACCTTTTCACCGCACACCATGCGACCACAGTGCAATCCGAATCGTGAGCCACCATGCTCTTTCTTTAAACCAACACACCAATGAGTAGATGACCTGATAAATAGAGCTTCCATTTTGATAGACGCGCGGACATCGGACCGGATGACAGAGTGGAGAACTAATGTTCGACAGTTCTCAGCCGTTGCTCACATATTGAATCCATGTTCGATGCTCCTTTGGGACAAGGAGTGCGCCAATGTGTATGCACGAGGTGCCCATGTGTTTCCATTCGAAGGTTCGAGCAACGAGAAGAATGATATATAATGCCAACCGGAGATACGGCTTTTTAGGCGTTTGAACGTCGCAGCGCGACATTTTGCGCCGTGTCACGGGATGTGACTGAATTTAATACACGACCTCTTGAGCGTACAGGTTATCGAGTGTGGCGTAAAAGAGTCCTTCGAGGCCCGGCTTCCGAATCCGGATGATGGATGACCCTGGGTTCCATTGCGTTTCTTACAGGGACCTTGGCTTGGATGTGAAGAATGTGGGCGGGAGAAGGAACAAACCAGCCGAGCTCGATTGGCTTGATTTTATATTTTCAACAGGGAACTCTTGCAGGGGGGTCAAACGGGACTTTGTTACGGTACGTCAACCGCTCAGGTTTTCGTCATCCGACGTTTTGTTAAAAGTAGGTCTCGATGACGGCCCAGGAGCGAACCGAGTCACTTTCGTCTTTGATTAAACCAAGTTTTAAACACGAGGCCCCATGTGTTTCGAATCGAAGGCGCTGCGGCAAGACCAGGATTGGTGTCTGATCATAGATGCGCCTTTTTGGTGCTGGGCGTTTAAAAATGTCACGCTGGGTGCGATCATGTTCGATGATGATAAGGAATTAGTCAACCGATAAGCATCTGTAGGTATAAGTATGAGTGGGGGTAGAGCATAGTCCCGGCCCTGTGTAGGGTCCGTCCTTCCAGGATCCGGTCCATGGATGACAGATCTTGGCTTGAACGTTTACCCACCCAAAAGGTTGCATTGCATTCCGTGTACCTGCGCCTTTGGTCCAGACGAGGAACGGATCAGTGCAAAGAGCACATTTCAACTCTATACCATTCAAACCAGACTAAACGTAAGTCCCTGTTTTTGAAGTCACCAAACCGTTGGCCTCATCCACACCTGTGACGATCCAGTGATAAATGAGGATAACTTGGAGCTGTGCAGGATTCATTGAACAGGGCAAGCTCAGAGTTTTTTGAGGTGGATGATGGTCGGAGTGGAAGAGAAGCAAGAACGAAGTCTTCGCGGGCTTGTACTACCAGACACGTGGAGACGAGGCTGTGAACGAAAAAAAAATGGAGAGTTCAAAGGCTGCGTTTCTGATCAAAGCTTTATAAAATGATCCACCCCCATGTCATCCCCCTCCTAGGTTCGGTCCTTTCCTCCTCCCCCACTTCTACACTCGACCTCTGACCGTCCCCGTTTGCGACAACGTCGGACATCTCGCTAGCCATCCCCTCGCCAACACCGCCAAAAGAAACGTTTTCCAACCCGCTCCAACGCCAACACCAACGCCAACGCCAACATCAATACACCATCACTCGGAATCTCTAGAATCGGGGCCAGTTTGGCCTTTTAAAGTAATCCTCGCACTCGAACACGCTTCTCGTCTCTCCACGTTTGCATCATCTCTCCGATCCCCTTCCTATCTCTCTCCGCGTCCAGACATCCCAAGGATCAAACAAAAAGAGATGGATTGTCCTATACTGGTCTGGATGCTCTCACTCAATCGTGATGTTACGACAGAGGTGGGCGTCTTCCCTATCGCGCCACGCTGACTGACCTTTTTTCCCGTTCGCGCAGGAATACGACAAGTGTTTTAATCTTGTGAGGGAGTGTGCGCCACATGCACGGATCGCATATGATTGCACCTCCATTGATTCCTTTCGTGAGTGACGCTCGTTCATCGGTTCTTTCTCCACCTTTGAAACATTGGTTCGCAATGCAGGCCAAATCATATCACAAATGTTGCCTCTCCTCATGATGCGGCATAGACGGATATCAAGAGCAAAGTGGAAGGATTGCGAGACCTCCAACGGGAAACACTGGATAGAGCAGGTCCGTCTCATCCTTGTCTTTACGCCACACGTCGCTCATCCCCTCTTTCACTGATGCTCGCCCACAGTCGCCGGATGACATGCCACCAGAAAAGTTTCTTCAGTCCATGATTGGATATCATCTCGCCTATGACAATTCACTGTGCGGCATGGTCATGACACAAGGCCGTCAACGACAAGTCATCAACATCGGTCTCGGAATCAAACAGCTCAGCGTCGAACCCCGAGGCGTGACAGTCACCGCCTACGCCGAATCGTTTGCTCACAAGGTACGTCACATGTCTCCTCGATGTCGCCTGCCATCCTGATCCCTACCCGTTGGCAAACGAACAGCTCACCCCACTCGAGCTCTCCTTTATCAACCCCGAACTCGGAGACGAAGTCGTCCTCAGACGTCTCTGCATCCTCCTCTCCCTCAAATCCGCATATATCAAAGCCGTCGGTCAATGCCGTGGATTCGATTGGTCCCGCCTCGAATTCAATATTCCCAACGAATCCGCCAAGGGGGACGACCACCCTCTCCAAGGATGGGAATTCCGGGTGTTCAAGGCCCAGCTTGGTGTCCAACGGTCGGGTACGGTCATCGAAGAGTCGTATCAGTGTGCGTGTGCGTTCTTTAGGGGCACCAAGGAGAGCAAGTTTATTTGGCATGATAATGCCAAGGATTTGGAGGCTTGGGTGCAATTTATCAATATCGATCAAATGATCAAGGTGATTCCAAAGTTGACGGCGTGAGATCGTCTGGCTTTTTTCTTTCCCTCCTGTCCTGGGTCTGCTCGATAGGCATTGTACCATGAGGTGATCTCACTGTCTTTTTTTTTTTTTTTTGTTCGTTGTGTGCTCTGTCGATGGACCTTTGGTCGTCCTTTTTTACTGATGATACCATGCTTCATCTAATATGTATGTAGCCCTTGTCTTTCTTTCCTTCTTTCAGTGTACATGTCGACAATAGTTAGACGTCGTCCGACTCCTATGGTCATGGCAGTAGATATATTGTATTGAGAAAGCCATGGTATCCTTGCGGTTCATGTATGAATTCAAATCCATATCCTTGAATCTCGATCAAGGAATCAAACCAAACTCGATGAAGCACGACGGGTATTCATCCGACCTTGGGCATCCCCGCCAACGACGGATCCGATTCGCTCGAAGGCACCGGCGGACCGTTGTAATGGAACCTTCCATCTAAAGGAAGAAAACCAGGTCAACGAAAAACGCACGACGACGACCAACACATCGACGTACTCGCCCAATACCACACCGCACTCATGACCGCGAACCCGACAAACACCACCGAGGCATAATCTACGTTCCCGTCAGCACACCACGCAGAGAAAAACAAACCAGTGACAACACGCAACTCATCGTGACCCTGTCCACGGGCACCTCGGCCGGCATCGAAAACAACACGATCGCAAATAGGATCCACAACACCGCCACGGCGTTGACTATCACTCCGATTCGACCCAGTCCGAACGGTGCGTCCGACACGTCCTTCCGTCCGTTGGCCAACGAAATCGCGACGGGCAATGCGTATGATGCGCCGAGACACATGACGGCTACACCCACGAACGCGTTGAACGCGGTCGATGACCCGAGATAGATGAGTCCGAGCAAGACTTGGATCGTAGTCGAGAGCAAGAGGGCGTTGACGGGCACGTCTGGGAGACGGGTGCTGATTTGGGAAAAGAGCGAGGAGAGGGGGATGGCGTGGTCTCGGGCGAAAGCCCAGGTGGTGCGTGAGGCTGCACAGGAGATGGAGATGGCGCAAAACATGCCGACGCCAAAGACTGAGATCATACCGCGATCAGTTTGGAGGATCAGTTTGGTTTTGGAAAGCATGCGCACCAATGAACCACTATACAATAGGGTGAGAAACGTATTGGCGTAGCGTGATCGGTAGGTAATGGGACACACCAATCCGAATCCGCCCGCTTTGGAACCCATGATGAGCGTAAACATGACGCCGATAGGCTGCCCAGAGCTGACTGTATCATAGGCATGCATCTTGAGAAGGATCACAGAGAGACGACACCACTACAGACCTTGCAACAGTTCGCTCACGTCGGGCAACGTGAATAGGATCGGAAGGAGGAAAAGGATGCCCCAAATCGTCCCGATGGGTATCGACAACGACATCGCCCTTGGGAGGATCTCGGAGGGGTTATGTACTTCCTCTGCCATGCTTGCGACTATTGCATGAGATTAGACGGATATTGCACGCGGCACGAGTTAGACTCACTCATGCCAATCGCAGCATACGTGTAAGCTGCGGAACATGGAGTGTGAGAGGAGCATGTCATAAAGGAGACTTACCGGGCTAAGCGCGCACATTCACGTCGGATAGACGCGTCGGTCAACCCGAGTACTCAATGTAGACGATCGCTTACCGGGAGGAGACCGATGAAAAAGGACCAGCCGGGGGTCCAACCGGAAGCGGGTGCGAACTCCCCAAACGCAAAAGATGCTGAACGACGACCCGAAGCAGCTTTTGCGGACACACAAATCAAGTTTACTACTATCGCGTGAGAGAACGTATGATAATGGGACAAACGCATCCCTACTGATGATACCAAGGGCGGTCCAACATGCGCAAGCAACCTAGCAGCGGTGGTTGGTAACAGTGAGAAGGGTAGAAAGGATACATACATCGATGCTGGGGAGTAACTTGTTGAGGAACAAGCAAAAGCCACATGAAACGGCGGTGACGCCGAGGAAGATGACGTCTAGACAAGAATAAGGTGGGAATCAAACTTTGCGATGCAAGACGTACATGTTTGCCAGGGAGTGGCTACCCATTCCGGATGGTAAATGCCTGCGCCTGCAACGATCAACTGAGCCGTTCCTTGTTGGTTGTGAGTGTGCAACGTTTTAAAGACGAGTCTGCAACATACCAAAAGTGACGCTTAGTGTGACAGTCCAGTTCCCGACGAGGTTAAGCCATCCGTTGATCCAAGAAAAGACGAGCTTGTAGCGTGGTGGTGATAGACGATAGCACCAATAATATGCTCCTGCGGAGGTGGGGTATTTCGAGCAAATTTCAGCCAAGGAAAGCGCGAGCGCCTGGGTTAGAGCGGAGACAAGGATCCATCTAGAGCTAGCCTGAGTACGAGACGGACTAGACGGTGTGGGTGTGAAAACACCCACCCCCAAATGATGACTGCTGGGCCACCTGCCGCGAGAGAGGTAGCAAATGGCGCCGCCAAACCGTAAGCTCAAACTACGTCAGTAGGGAACACGTGCAGAGACCAGGGCCGCAAACGCGGTGCAATGTACTCACGGACTGCCATGATGGCTGTGAAAATGTGAACCAAATGTCAGTCAGTGTTCGAGACCAGGGACAATATTCAATGCCGAACTCACCTAGCGTCACTGCACGCGAGCACAGACGGCCATAAACCATTGAGCACATGCGAGGGTGAGACACGGATAACCGCTTAC
>JBBPJU010001812.1:0-10077 GCA_038088875.1 Austroboletus festivus | reverse complement strand
GGATGCGTTCAAACCCGAAGTCCATAGCAGGAAACTAACAAACACTAAGGGACAACGCTCACTCTTCGTATGAGACCGTCGCTGGAACCCTGGGATTCGAGTTAGTTGACAAATAGATCGGGCCAAACGGACAAGTGCTCACTTCTGCTGTTCGCCAGTCTGGAGGGAAGATTTGATTAATAGTGGGCATTAGATGGCTGCAACTTGATACCTCACCTTTGACTTCCAGCTTAGTTGCGCCTGGAGTTCTGTCATCCCATAAAATACAATCACATCATAATCCAATTCGTAGTAAACCTGGCCGGAAGCCTTCTTCTCGATCAGGTCGCTCGCCGCCGCACTCAGGTCCGCACGGATGACACAAAGCGTAAAGAAGCCCGCTATAATGCACCACTTGTTACAAGAGGCTCGAGTAAGAACTGGAAAGAACTTACCTTGGTCTTGGTCTACCCATTTTGGGTTGGACATGTTGCCCCGATAGCACATTAGACGCACGGTCTGCACGCCAAACATCGTCGGATCTGTTTCCGTAAGTGAAAATGTTTCTTTGAATTCCATGTCCCCCCGAACAGGATGGCCCTTTCGGCAAGGGTTCATTTCTATCAAAAACTGTTCATCTAAAGTACTTACCTTGGGAAGTTTCGTCTCAAAGAACCCTGGAACGTAACGATCACCTGATGGGTCTGTTTCCCATAAGTTCTTCCTTTGTAGGTGTTCCACATCCTTCTCCTGAACGGAGAGCGCACAGACTACACCATACGTGGCACGAGCAGCTCGGGAAGCTACAAGATGGTTATCGCGATCAACGTGAGATAACACCGCGCCGTGTGCGACGGCCTTGTTGCTAACAACGCGTCAGAGTCCAATAACAATGCTAGACAAACGCGCACATATGGTTGTCTGGACGGCATACTTTGATGTTCTTGCCCTGGAAATATGATTGAAGCCGAGACCAGAGCCAGTTGTTTACTGAAAGGCCTCCAACAAGGAACGCCGCCTGCAAACGTCGATAAATGCGGCGAAGTATCACAGAAAGGCAAAACCAACAGTAACCGGTATTTTGGCGTATTTCTGCTGTTGTTCGAATGCTTCGATGATGGCATTGATGGAATCATTGAATAAGCCGGTTGCATCTTCACTGAAGGTTAGATATTAGATAATCAGGAAAGACGCTCTAAGTCAAACTAGCTTACCCCGTCAGCTTCAGCCTTCCATTTTTGATGTCGTGTTTCGGGCTATTGAGACGACGACCGCCAACCTTGAGGTAAGCTGGCTCTTGATCGCTCGCGATTACGAGCTTCGTCGTCTGATCGAATTCACGTATAAAATCCGCCAAATCGCCATCCCCAAGCTGTTCCCAGCCTTCAAGTTTCTCTAATACGGGTTTATCAAGTTTGTTACAGGTAGACATTCGAGGGGAAACCACTCACTTTTCAACAAAGCACCAGCCCGGCGAGTGACGAAGACTGAACCCTGCAGGCAACCTTAAGAAAATAAGTAGGAAATCGGACATCAGAGATAACTACATACACTCAGCTGGAGCAATCTCATTGCAGGAGATCGGATTAGACGTCATCGAAAACATGCTCAAGTCGATGGTCCCACCGCCAGCATCAATAATTACGACCCCCTGGGGCTCGGTTTGATTCTCTGTCTCCGTACCAAAAAGGAGGTTTGCTACGCAGAAGTGAAGGCTCGCTTCGCCCTCCGTCAACATGTGGACGTGGGATTGTCCTTCGGGCGTATTGGGGATGAGGCCTGCATATGTAATCGCGCGGCGGTACATCTGTTGTTGCACCCCTTCCCACCCATTCGGGTGGGTAAAAATGTATTCGATATCATTTTCAATGGTTGACCAAGTGAACGCGAGATGGCGCTCCTGAATATAGGTTCTGACACATTGAAAGAGATACTTGATAAAATCTGTGAGAATATCGACACCTGTTTTTCCAGGCGGAAGAGGCGGCAGATCGTCCTTTGTGTTAATGGAAGAGGCTAAATGCTTCGGGCGGAGGTGAAGCTTCCACCTGGATTTTACGAATGAGTTATGAAAACGCTTCTTCATCTGCAATAGATCTGACCATTCAGCCTTTGTCCATCCATCTTCCTGAGCTTGTTCAATTGCACCTTCACTGAGGACTTCAGCGCCAGCTGCCCTAACTTCACCACTCTTGTCGTAGAACAAGAGAGATGGAACCTTGGCGTCACCATGCCCATCTTTCTGCGCTGGGAATCTAAAACCAAGTGAGAGAGAGCGATGGAATAAATGGAGAACTTGCCTCGTGATTCCAAGGATCTCAGGAACTTGTCCTGGTGTGAGGATACAGTACGAGACCCCGCTATAGGTAGTACCAATATCGAACGCTAACACGAGTTTGGTAGGTCCAGTATATGGTTTGAGGCTGGCCATGACTTGTCAGATTGAGAGAGAGTTGGTGAGTAGGACCCGTAAGCAAGCCATAAAAGTACTGCCGGATGCGAGAAATTTCCACGGCTCGTACGGGGTGATGACGATCCTGTGGTCTATGTGACATCATGCCAACCAAGGTCCACACACATAATCCACATCAATCTGATGAACATCTTCCATACTGTACACTTTAATGTCGGTCGCGATTAATTCTGAGGAAGCGCTTACTTGACTGTCACAGCGGGGAGTTCCTCGTTGTTCCTCGCTGCTTTCGAACTTCGAAGAATCACAGAGAATTCTAGAAGATGCCCTGAGTTGCGTTTTGTCCAATCCCCTCTCGGTAAGCTATTGAACGGCCCTGTACCCCACATCGTCCAGAGGACTACGGAACGATGAAGCGCTAATCTAGAATGAATATGAGAACTGATCGTACTGGGTACTGGGCAGTGTGGCGATACACGTGGAAATAGTCAAGTGTGAATGACGAACTTTACTTGTCCAGGATCTGAGATTCATAACCAGATCCTTGAGACCCACAAACCAGAGGTTCCTTTCTGCCTCGCGGTACACGCAGGCACACGCACAAAGGACGGGGCAGTTGGTAGCAAATCGGAAGTTGCCATAGGGTACACAGCATGTAGGAAACACAGTTACATAACCACAGCAAGCGTTAGACGCAGGCGTTGATCAGTGGGCTGAGTCGGAGGCCCGTGATCGATGATTTTCGTCTGGTCTGGCAGGATCCTTCCTGCACTTGCTACTAGCAGAGTACTAATCCGAATTTGTGCATCATCCGATCATGCCAGGTTCCGTTTCGTTGCCTCTGCTTGTTATCTGCAGTCCTTTTGCACTCGAGAAAACATTTTCGCTCGACCTTCAAGCAATTTTTCTCTTCTCTTCTTCATCAAGCCAAGAACATTCTCTGCTCCTTGCCCTCTCTTCCCAGGTCAAGCATAGCACGCAGCTTCTGACTAGTAGCATATATGCATTTAGAACCGACTGAATTCGTGCATTTTCCTAGCGCCCATGGAGGTGGCGGCAAACGACAAACACAGATCACAAGGTGATTCACGGGACAAGTCGCAGTCTCTGCCTGAGGACATTACTACTGCAACTGAATACCTTTGGCTTATTATATCAGCAATTCAACTCATTTGTTCACATGCGATCACCATGCATTCCAAGTTCCTATCAAGGTTTGCCACTCACATATCTCCTGTGAGACCAAGCTATTCGTGAAAACGAATGTGGTTCTCATGTGGTTGAAAGTACACATTTTTCCCTTGGGGTGACACAGGCTTTTTCCCTCCATTCAACCACGCAGCTCACAAGTCACCCTAGCCTCACTTAAGATTCTGTCTTCTGTTTCCGCCGCTTAAAAAATAGGTTCAAAGTTTAAGCTGAATATCTGAAAAGACGATTATAATATCCATACTGGCCCAGTCGGTTGAGCGCAAACATAGCCCAATAGAGCCCACCTGCAATTTGCTCCCAAGCATCACCTATATCCCTTCGAAAGTGTGCGTTCTCTAAACTTTTGTTTGGGGCATAATTCCAATATTTGCTGCGCGACAGATCTAGTCTTACTGTAGCAACATCTGCCAGACTAATTCTTTGACTGCTATCAACATCGTTCTTGTCATCTGACAGTGGGCAAGGAGACAGCAACAACACAACAAGACAACCACGCGCACCTCCGAACAGCGGGCTGTGGAAGTTATCAACTACACGATCAACGATGCATTTTTCCAAGGTAGGGTAGTAAAATCGTCTTCAATACTGTCGCTAAATTTGTTGTCCATTACACAGGTTGATGTAGGCTCAATAAAGCAGGGAACACACAATTCCATACAAGAATCAAGGTTTCGCACTCTCTTGATGACCGTGTTCCCTTTTTTCAAGCGCGCGGGTCACCACGGTGCAGCGGAGAGTGGCGAAGTACAGCCCGAAATTGAACAGCTCCGACGGGATGTTGCCGCACTCCAGCAGCGTTGCGCGAACCTGGAAAATACGAACTATTCTACATATAACTCACGCCATTCCTCAGTTTTGGATATTCCTGGGATGGTCCAGATGCCAGATACGACGACGCCATCCAGTGCCATTTTACTTGTAGAGGGCTCGGAGTACAGTGGTGCGACACAGATTGGGGAAGTGCAGGTGTGGGCTACTTCAGTTGCAAAATTGAATGCTGATGACATAGCCTGTTGCTCAGGCAGATGCGACCCCATTACCCATGGATAATCAAACGGTATCGTCGTCCCAGGGTAAGAATTGGTTGAAGGCAAAGGACACATATCTAGATACTCAGCAAAACCTGTCAAAAGGGGCCGCCAAAGATCAACAGGGTTCCAAACCACCGGATATAAATCTGGGCATGGAGTCGACGATCCGTGAAGATAGCCTCCCTCAGACTGAAAAATTGTCGGATGAACCTTTGTGTAGACCTGGGGAGCAAAGCAAACTACCGAGAAGGAAGGACAAAGGCATATCCGCAGAGGTTAAGGTTGAGGTTCAGCCTCTGCACGCCAACCAGGTCAAACTTCCCAGAAAGAAGTGGTGGAACGAGGAGTTGGGGGCAGAAACTCTATCCTCATATGTCTATGGGGAGAGGTTACCAAGAAAAGGAAGTACGGCGGTGGTCACTCAGGCCGAAGCGATTTGAGTCCATCGATATTCAGCACCGCCATGCATTCTATTGCTCAACTCGCTCATGCCTCCATACGTACGCCGTGCTGATGTACTGGTGCATCCCCCGTATATCAGACCGACCATAATCCAGTCTCGAGTCAGTCACGACTAGTGGCAACACGGGCTAGCACTGGCTGTTCCCTTGCCGGCACAAATAGCAGTACAAACCAACCATACATCTTAAAACCCGCGCTGAAGCGGACGCGATTCGTTCCGGCTGCCGTCAAGAGCTGCTCAGTAATTACATTCGCTCAACTGTTTGCATGCTGGCATGATGGTATACACTCGCTTACTTGACCTGGTAGGATTTTGAACTGTCGCACTTGCTAAGCGCAATTTACGTGGTCGCTGCAGTGGCAACCCTCTGTTACGGCGTCGGACAAATTTTAGTCCTTCAACCAACCATTTTCTCGACAGGACCTCCCAGGCACTTCAATTTTACTGAAAGCATTGCAATGGAAAATATACTCTCAATAATTTAAACCTTAGTAACCCCAATGAACTAGTTGTTCACAATTATTTATGCGCAGCGTGTGCTGGTTCTAGAACTTCAAAATCGGGGTCTCTGTGACTCCTGGTTGGTCCAAGACTCATCTTCTGCTCTAACTTGGATATTGCTGGATAAGTTGATCATCCGTAAGTCACATACGCCACGGGGTCACCCTGTTTGAGTGTAACACACAAATGCTAATAATCAAGACCTCCAGAACCTGCTGGTTGTAGTGCTAAGTGGTTAATATGTGTCGTGATCCACTTCAATGGCTAACGTTCAGTGCACCAGCTCTATAACAGGGCAGGCTGTGCACTGGCGTTTGCTTGAATCGGTCTTCCTTTGTGAGCGGACTTTCCTAAGTCACTGCATGGCACGCTGCTCACTTGCCTCACGGCTCCTCATACGGCTTATCCCACTTCAGGGAACTTTTTGGCGAGCGTCATTGAAGGCGTCCATTTCACACGAGATGATGTGGATGAGATCACATCGAAGTTCACCAAAAAGAACATTTTCTTGCCCGAAATTTACAGGGACGAGGGCGGAAATGAAACGGGAATGAATCCGGGAGCTTTTCTTCCACACGACGTGTGGTATGTACGCAAGGAGGGAAAAACATGCTCGTAAGTGATGGTCACATCATGCAAACGCACCCTCTCGCCTAACCCTTGTCTAGATTTTGTCCTCATGCGACGAGATGGTTCACACGCTGATTTATCGATGGTTTGTAGATTTTTTTAGAATTTAAATTACAAGCCAAGCATTGATTAGCTCTAATTATCGATGCAGCAGGGAACACCTGGAATCCCAGGTCAGTGTTTGTTTTCGTTCGTCCAATTCATCGCGAGTGTGTTAATGTCTTCATAGATGAAGTTTCTAGCGGCACTAAGGAATACTCGGGAGTCTCGGTCCAATCATGCGGCTCAAATACTGGTTCTCAGTGATTTGCAGCACGAACAGACGCATAGTATATAGCTCCACACTGGCTCGGCTGTCAGCCTCATGTTCATAGTTTTCCTAATGAGTGCTGCCTCATGATCCATTTTTTCGATAAAGATTTGAATACATCAGAGCAGGCCACTCATGGTAACTCAAACTACAATGTCAACGCCTGACGTCCGTACGTCCGTTTCGCAGAGAAGGTACGTTGATTGTCTTGACAGGCCTTTGCATGATTCACAGTACTTATCTTCATCTAGGCGTGTGGTATCTTTTATCAGGAGCAATAGCATCCGACGTCTCGCGTTATTACCCCCTAGGTTCCAATCAAAACGGTCCTCATCCCAGGTTAGCCAGCCGGTGAGGGATGCAGCGGCAACAGTACCGGGGCCTGGGAGTCTAGAATTGAGATGGGTAGGGAAGTCAGAGAACACGGTACGGCAACTGGAATGCATAGTGGACAGGATTGGGATCTTACCGCCGCTTTCTTTTTGTTTTAGTCCAACTCACGTCAAGTTGACACTACCCGTGAAATTGACGAGTCGCATTCCTCGCCCATGAGTTCATGGGTCGTGGAGTCCAGACCAGAAAGCAGCGAGAATGCGGGGAATGTTACCTTCCCAGACTCTACTGGCAACGTGAGGCCACTGACAGATAAATGGGCAGGGGATGAGCGCGCAGCACCTGTTACTTCCGAGGCGAGGATCTGTACTTTTTCCCAGGGGGCAACACTTAAACCTTTCATTCGTAAACAGCTTCATACACGACGACGCAATAAGTTGCGGAAGGCGAATACGAACAGAGGTCGTTCATCCAAATCTGGCGCCACCATGCCGAAGCACAGAGCGTCAGAAATGGAGATGCCAGATATGCCAGCGAGCCGAATGCAGATGAATTTTCACAGATCACTTAACAGTGAGCCCGGCCATTTAGAGGATACGCAACCCGAAGGAAACCCTGCCTCTACTCGGCCCTATTCTGAAGATGGTCAACAAAAGGCAAAGGACTCCAAGAACGAAGAGAGGACCACGACAGAAGCTGAGGAAATCGAGACACTTCGCCTAGAGCTCTCTAGTTATCGATGTCAAATCGCTGAACTCCAGAAGCGCTGTGAGACGCAATCGAGAGACCTAGAAAACTCGAATAGTATCCTCAATATGGCGGATAAGTCCTCGGATCTGGACATCGTCATGGCTCTTCAGAGACTAAATGCAGAAATCCAGCAAAATGCTACGTATATGGCTGATCGGATGGTACAAGACTTTGACTTCAAGAATACAACAACACGTTCGACGGACGAGGAGACCTCCACTGTTGAGCGAGCTTCAGGTCACGTTGGCCAGGTTCTGGCGAGATTCTTGGGGACGACTGACTCAGAGGACTTTTCCATGCTACTCCAAATCGCATTCCAGACTTATCTCGCGTCAGAACTTTGCCGGACCGTATCTTCTTGGTGCTTTGAGTCAGAGCATAGCACATTCATCGATGGCATTTATCAACGGTTGCGAGGAGCAGGTGAGGAGCTCATCACGTGTTCTCTATTCTAGCTAACGTGAAACAAATTACCGTGCAGAGGCGCAAGCTATCTCCGGACAATGGCGTTCGCTCGCGCGCGCTCACATCGTTCAAACTTGGATCGCACACAGAGAGTCCCTCGTCGAAGGGATTGTTGCAGGAATTTCTGACATCGTGTTGGGCGCTGGCTGCACTACAGCCCGACTAGAGGTAACGTCCAAGGTGATGTTCAAGTTTAGGGAGAAGATCTCCTTACTTATCGGACTTGCTGGATGCCTCTCAAAGATGTTCGATGATGTGATTTCGAGCGATTTCGAGGTCTTCTCCATTTTTCCGGGATATATATTTAATGGAGAGGATATGGAGGACGCAGAGGGTGGTCAGGCTGGGATTGATGACGCGCCGGTGTTATGTACTACTCACTTGGGGCTAAGGAAGCAGACACCAGTTGGATCACTGTGGGAGAGGGGGGAGAAACAGAAGATAATAGTCCTCAAGGCGAAGACGCTACTTGAGTCTTTTCTGACAACGGCGCAGTGACGTTTATTGCGCGTGTGGCGTACCCTTGATTCTAGCATGACCCATATAGGTTCAAATTCTGTCGTAGCATGGACGGACCACACAAGTCGCTCCCGTCGGTGGTATAGTTGGGTTGCATTAATGTTCTATCATTGAGACGAGGTGGTTGTAAGACTATTAATCCTGCGCAAATGCCATGCGAACTTGTAACCTGCCTCAGATATAACTGCATGCTGACTATAAGTACGAAAAGGACTTAGACTAGCCATTCCATTATCCTATATATCCAAATTTCTTTCTCGGCAATCTCTGAGCGTCACGTAAACGCGAAATGTGATCCGATACCTGCTTGTTCCTCTTCCTTGGCAGCCTTTCCTTGCCGGCCTGCATAAATTTGTGGGTCTGCTCCTCGTCCGCCCCCCTGCCACTAACATTCGATCGCATCATGTCCTCGGAGACCTGGTCAACCCGTTTCCTAGGTAGCCTGTCCTGGCTGACGAGGGCGTCGTCAGACACTCTCCTTTACCGGTCAACCTTTAGAACGTAGAACAATTACAATTATTAGGACCTACCTGCTCTCTATCGTCGATAGACTGTCCTGACCAACAAGCGGGAGTATTGAGACTTCACTCGTTCTTTGATCGACATTTGAATGTGGTGTGTCTTCTAGCACCTGCTTGACCCTCTTCCTCGGTAACTTGTCCCAAATAGCAAGCCAAAGCTTAGGGGCCTCATCATTCCCCAACTTTTGATTCATGTTCGAATGCAGACCATCTTTTAGCACTTTCCCTCCTTTCGGTGGCTCGCCTTGATCGGCGAGAGGAAGCCTAAGAACCTCACTATTCTCCAGTGTTTGGTCGACACTTGAGGGAAGAGTATCTTGTAACGCTTGCTTAACCTTCCTCCTTGGTAACCTGTTTTGGTCGGCGCGTGGAAGCTTAGGAACCCTATTCTCCAACCTTTGGGTGCTATCTGAGTGCATAGTATGCCCTAGGACTTTCTTCCTCGGCAACCTTTCTCGAATGGATGGGGACCGCGGAACTTCATTCTCCGATCTTGAACTGATGCTCGAGGCCGGCATGTTCTCTGACTTTTGCTCACCTCTCTTCCTTGGTAGCCTGTCCCGATTAGAGAACGGAAGTTTTGGGACTTCTTCATTCCCCAATTTTTGTTCGACATCTGGATGCGTATCCTCCACCAGCACCCTCTTCCTTGGCACCTTTTCCCGACTAAGGAGTGGAAGAATATGGGCATCTTCATTCCCCAGTCTATGGTCGACATTTGAATCCTCTAGCACCTGTCCGTCTTTCGGTAGTTTGTCTGGACCAGCGGAGGAGTGCTTGGTAACCTCGTTCTGCCATGCCTGATTGACATCAGAAAGCAGAGTATCTTCCAGAACCTGCTTAACATCCTTCCTCGGAAGCCTTTCCTGAACAACGAGCTCGCACTCTGGAACCTCCTCAGTCTCCAATCTTTGACCAGCGTTTATACGCAGAGTATCCTCCAACACCTT
>JBBPJU010001811.1:0-10082 GCA_038088875.1 Austroboletus festivus | reverse complement strand
AGGCGAGCAAGTGGTCCACGCGTTTCGTATACAAGAACGTGGATAGCTGTGGAAACACATCTGGAGCCGGGATGCACAAGGGTACCACGGGTACGGAGACGGTAGATCCGGGAACGTCGGGGCGCGCGACGTTAGATAGGGGAAGGAGAGGGAGATTCGCACAATGAGTTGCAAGAATAATGTTGTGGATCGGGAAGAGTGTCACACGGCGTTTGGTAGTCGCGGGTACGTCGCGAGAGTAAACCGCAAGCATGTGGGTCGGCATATCCGACGATAAGTCTTTGATAGTGACATCAAGCTCCTTGGGGAGAACATTGGAGGTTGGTTCAGCTTTGACGCCGGCGAGGACCTGGAGCATGCTATAGAGGTAGGTGAACGAAAGGCCAATATTGTGGCAGTTGGATGGACTTACACCGGGCCGAGGCATTGTAAACCATCGCGAATGTAAAGCAATTCCGTGTCTGCGAGCTCGGGTGCGACGGCCATAATGATCTCTTTCGAGATTTCACTGAAGACAGGACGGGAAAGATATCGCGGAAATGTGATGGTGGACATGGAAACATCGTCGGAGATAGTGTCCGGCACTTGGGCATCTCGAGAGGCGCGGGGGAGCTCAATATTGATCTGAGAAGAATAAGACTTGACTACGCTCTTATGTTTGGCATGTTCAACCGCATATCTGGGGTGATTAAGTCCACTTGCAATTCGGGCACGGCGGCGGCGAGAAGCATCGTGAATGCCACCACGGGTCCTGAGCTTTGAAGCCTTGGGAGGAGTGTTCTCTTCGTTACCTCTGCGAGTGAACTTGGAACTTTGCGGGCTCATGATGTAGCAGGCGAAAGAGGACTGTCCGGGGAGGTGACATCGGGACGCCGAGACTTATAAAGCCAAGACCGGGTGGTCCATTGGCAAAAGAGAGCGTGACAGTGATGCCGTGACAAAAATCGCAATCAAGAAAAAATTACCGTAATAGGGAATAAAAATTCGTTTTTTCTTACCTTTTAGAGTAATTTTTGGACCCACAAATGCCCATGGATTGCTATGGATTGCTTTCCCAGGATTGCAATCCAATTCCACTTAGGCTCACCTTGCCGTCACCACTTGTTATGCTTGTATCGCATAACCCAACTATTGTTCACCCATCATCCCATTGCTGTCCCGTGGACTAGGCACGTGTCAAACCCTCAATAGACCATCGTGCAAGTCCAGCTTCCATCATATTCCACGCGCTGGCAACGTGTCGAGGTTGAATGCACGTCAACTTGATCTTTATTCACTACAAAGAAGGAAGTCAGGGCATTGTCGTATCACGCTTACCTGCACGTTGATGGCCCTTGCAATGAAAGATGAAAGGGGCAATGCAATGGTTCGGACGAGAGAGAGGTGGGCACCTGTCCAACTTCTTCCACTGTCTGTCCTATGTTATTGTATCATGTCGTCGCATATGCCCTTGCGCGTGTCACAGTATAGCTTTATACGATCAAACCAGCATATAGTTGCCATTGACCAATGGCACTCGTCATTGTCTCGAGGCTGGCATGTATCCATATACTGAATGCTTCGCTTCACCGATATCTGTGCAGGTCAGGGGTCGAACATGCCCTTGCTAACATCACACTAAACGAATAGACCTGCGTGCGCACGCCATCGATCAGATAGAGGGAAACATTAGTGGACACGAAGCCAGATAACCAATTATCGGATAGATCGCGTCTTACAGAGGCTAGACACATCAACAGTATGTGTTGAGCTGCCTGGATGACTATCCACTAATCCCTGGTTATTCGTCATAGTTGACGACCAGGTGAGTGGCGCTCAAATAGTGAATGCGAATCCAGATCATTAGTTCCCGGCTCTAGAGTCTAATATATCGCTCACCTCCGCCACCACGGATAGGTCGTTTCAAAGCACAGTAGTGCTCGGTGACCTCCTGCTCGTACCATCATCTTCCATTTACTGGACAGTAAAGGAGATGGATAAACAGTTAACCGGGCAGCTGTTGGGAAAGCCGTGCTCGAATGCACCTGCCACTGGGGTGTAACGCGACAATTACCCAGTTACAAAGCTCCATACCCAAACGTTTAGGTGCTGCTACTCACCCGATATCATTTCAGCCAGTAGATCTGTCCTGAGGATCTTCATACACGTTGACCTCCTGCATCAGTATCGACACCGTCAAGAGCTATCCAGATTCAATGGGTATACATCAGTATTCCCTCATTTCGGTGGCACTCTAGAGCTGGCCCACATTGCTCGGGCTTGTCTCCCGGCTATGTTACTGCAGACGCCTGTGCCCACGGCAAGCGCGGGGGCTGCCAGGGCGATTACTCGTCCGTACCACCTATCATCCATGGGACGGAGTGTAGTGGCCAAGATGAGTGGCACATCGAAGGTTCACGTTGAATTTGGATGATTTGCCATTAACTGTGTCGATGTTCGTCCGGGAGGGAGATCTGGATGGTAAACGCCCTTATAAAAGGTAAAAATTCATCGGGAAGAATGACGCCGGGTGAGAGGTACTGTGGAATGGAAATGTGTTGAAATTCCTCTCTAGAAATATCATGTTCTGTGTTCGAGGAAGGCTGCTGCGATGCGGAGGTGGGAGAGGATGAAGGGAAGGTACAGGTAGAGAGACGGGAGGGAGGGGAGGTGCTATGAAAAGGTAAGGAAGGAGCGTGTGAGGGAATGCTTTCCGTTTGTGGTACTGCTGAAGATCAAAGCGAAAATTCAGGACAAACAACAAGACACCACTGGTTCAGCCCACGAGCTCGACAAAATTCAGGCGGATCTATAGCACATCTTGTATGGTGAAGGAAATCATCTATGGTAACGTAGCACAAAATTGTGACCGTACAAATCATCTGTGTAGGCCTATGTCTCACCTGTTGTTCCCCCTCTCGACGTGACGCGTTCTTGATGAGATCACGTGACGTGATGTCACATGACCTCTGTCAACGCGTTCTCGCGGTCAACAATCATACCTCAAGACCACAGTTCATGTTGTAGCGCGAAAACTCAAGGATGTCCACGACAACTCAGATTTTGTTCAACTCGCCCGCATTACATTCGCTGAAACGCGATCAGCTTGTCAAGTTATGCAAGATTCATTCCCTCAAAGCATCCGGAAAGAAGAAAGAACTTATCGAACGATTGCAACTTCACGCAGAGACTTTACCATCCGATGATCCGCTGAGCATTGCTACTCGGAGAGATGGTCCGGACGCAAAGCTCGTTATAGACAGCGAGGACGAGACGTCTGATTATTCCAGAGAGGGAAGCACGTCCCCGTCTAAAAATAAATTGCGTCCTGCCGAGCAATGGGAAGTGGTCATGGATACCATCACGGAAGTGGATGAAGATACACTCAGGAGTAACAGAGGCGCCTCTAGCCGTCAACAAGCAGGAGTAGGCGAGTTTGGTACGCATACATCCAAAGGTCAGTCCTAAGCAGAAGGCAAAGTCCATTCTCATCGACATTACCAGCTTCTGTTACCTCGTCTCTCAGAGCTTTAGCGAATTCTCTGGGACTCAAACGAAACGCTTCCAAAACTGGTGATACAACGTCCTCATCATCTAGTCTTTCCAGCAAGGAGATGGCCCAATCGTCTTCGACTCTCCCTACTTCCGATCCAAGCGGTGGTCCCGAAGGACCATCAGTTGAGCCAGTCCCTGGGCAGTCGAATCTCCAGGGCCGTCTTGCACCTCCGGAAGCGCGGCTCAGTTTCTCCCAGGCACCAGCTACAACCACCATCCGCCTCGTTTCGAATCCTACTGCAAATCCAGAGCTTTTTCTGTCCCCACCTAAACTGCAGCCCTTTGCCACCTCGTTCGACCTGGTCCCGAACACACCGGGAGGTGCTCAATCTTCTGTCCTTGCATGGCCGTTATCCCCAGGTGGAGTCGAACGGGAATCTCTGTACCCTTCTATCCCAACGTTTCAAGAGTTTGGTGACCTGTATACAGAGAGAACCCCTCAGCCTGCCCGGTACGATAACTCTGATATGGATATAGACGTCGATATGCCTGAGGGGCTGCAGGTTCCGTCCATCCGTGAACCTACACCAGACAAGCCCAACACCATTACGCGGTTAAACACGGGTGCAACGCCCAAATCCACGGAAAAGCCTTCAGCTGATCCCATTGACATCTTCTCGCCTGCTCCAAAGCCACAGAATGCTTCGACCCGCTCGAAGCTTGGTGTTCCTCGGTTCGAGCCATTCGTGTTTGGCTCTCCGCTCCCTCAACATAACATGTCGAATCTCCAGTTCCGAGCGTCCGCTCAGTCCGTCCTGGATGAGATGAACAAGAGACTTGCGCAAGAAGGCGTTGAGGCCGTCGACACCAGCGTCTTGGACAATGATCGCACCACTACGGGCAAAAAGCTGGCAGGAATCCAGGAAAGTAGCGGACCGCCTCGTACTACCGATATATTCGACAAAATTCATCAAAAAGAATTTGATAAGATGGATTCGATAACATCGCATTACGCGGCCAAGCGGGGTGCTCAAAGTGCCGGTCCCGAGGCTATTCAATCAAAGAAGAGGAAATCAAGCCTGGTGGTCAAGGAGAGGAAATCTGGTGTGCCCGCTGCACGTCATCGTCCCAACGGATCTAGGGTAGCTAGTGGTACTTCTGTGAAGATGCTCCCTGGGGGCTTTGAGGAGGAGGACGAAGATGAGGAGGTTGCAAATAGGCGACTGTTGAAGCGGCCTCGGGTCGAACGGGAGGAGGGGGATGCTCCTGCCCAGTCCGAGAGGGCTTCAGCCGTTCTGCCATCACCTGATCCCGAGGAAGAAGCTCAGAAACAAAAGGAGAGAGAGGCAATCCGTCGCAGGCTTGAACATAACAGGGCAAAGCGCCGGAGCAGCATGGGCCGACCAAGCCTCGGACATGCACCTACACGTGAGTGTTTTTACATTCCTCGACACCTAGCCAACAGTCCGATCGTATAGCGAAAGCCAAACCCATACGGTTCGGTTTCTTTGCCTCTGCCAAATCGTTGGTGCAGAATGTATGGAATCGAGGTGCTGGATCCAAAACTTTGAGCACAAAACCAGAGCCTAAAGCCCCTTCCAAAGCCACAGAAGCGAAGAAATCCGCCTGTTCTACTGGTTCGTCTGGCGTACCATCTCTGAATGCTCAGAGGAAACGCATACCGTCTGGTAATAGTATTCCAAAGGCGCAACTGAACCTTCCTAAGCGTTCTACAGTCACTTCGCTGGCGACTTCTGGTGAAGGAGTAACTTCCGTGTCTCGTACCTCGAGGTCGCCCATTCCTTCATTTAATCCACCTCAGTCATCAGCTGTCGCGAGACCCTCGACAATAGCTAACCATGCCCAGTCCAATAAAAAGAGTGGCTTCATCGTGGGTTTCTCTTCCTTGGGAAAGAAAACTGCCTCTTCGGCAAGCGATGTCGGTGTTTCTTCGACGGGAACAAAAGAGAATACCGATGACGTTCGAGCTTCCTTTGCGAGCAACCTACAGAAACAGGCGACTGGCATTCCCCGGCAAAGGACGACCTCGACACTCATGGCTCCCACCGCTAGTTCGCTTGCCAAGATGAATACCCACTCTCGCATTCCCATATCTACCGCGACACATGGCGAGAATTCGACGTTTGGGAGAACGAACACAACTTCTAAGTCCCGATTTGCGATATCACCTCCGCCGAACGTCACCCTGGAGCAGATTACGAATAGTCCGCGAAGTCCTGCCCAGTCTTCTCGTCCCACGAAGATATTTAGTCAATCCTTTAGTCCGCCGCTGGTGCATCCGGTCACATCGTTGACTGCCGCCGTGACGAGCATTGTCGGCCAGACTATAGGAGGGAAAGCGTCGTCTTCGTCGAAGCCACCTCTCCCACCGAAGCCAAAAGTTTTGCCTGGTCGCAAGCCGCGCATTTCGCGCTCCAAGGTGATTGCGAGACTGGCTTCGCAAAGAGCTGCGGGTACGAGTTCGGGTGTGAGTGTAGGTTCCGGTACAAGTGCGAGCGCAAGTACTACGAGTAACAAAGCGGGCGGCAGGGTACGTTCTAGCACGAGTGCTGTAGTGGCGGGCAAGGCACGACGGTCGTACGGTGGGGCCAAAAGTGGGGACATCTTGATGAGCGCCAAGAAGCGAGTTCGTCAGAGCGAGCAAGCGCGAAGACGAAGTCGGGCGATTGAAGGAGAAGGACGACGGATGGCAGTTGATTAGACGCGAATACATCACGGTTTAATTCCAATGTATCATCCAATACCGTCTATTTATTTCCCTCCTTCACTCTTCTCTTCTCTTGCCCTTTCTTCTCTCTGATTGTTTTTTCTCTAGGCTGTCGTTCTCAGTACTTGATTTTTATTTTTATTTTTGTATGATATTGTCGAATAAATCAAGATCACGGGTCGTTGGCTCTTTGACGTGTCCGAAGGTACTTGGTTCCATGTAAAACATATGGCTGGCGATCAACGAACGCGATCAGATGCAAAGCCTCTCCACAGTCAAAAGTACTCACGTTCATGTTCCGCCTGTCAGGAACTTTGCTCCCCCCAGTGCGAATCACGCACATAAATATGACATGCTATACACTAACCACTGACACATCAATCGATAAATTGGACGTTTGCCATTCCAAACTCGGGAGATTATGATACAATCCAAGTAGCACGATGACCGATATCATGCTGGGTGCCGAGCAACCGCGATAAATTAAATGATGGGCTTCCCTGGCAGGATGTACATACATACGCTCATCGTTATAATATAGTGGTAGGACACGTTGCATGGCATGGCATGACCGTCGCCGTATTACCCGAGAGCTTTCATAGCGCCACGTCATGTGGACCTTTGACAGACTAAAGGTCAGGCAGTATATACAGTATCGGCAACCATCACGTGGATGCATCGAGTTTACTACAGGTAGTGCCAGTCACTGGCCAGGTACGGAGATATGTATGTGGATGGTGGCACGATCAAGCACGAGTCGGTACTGATCAAGTTTGAAAGCGGTTACAAGTTTGTACCCGAGGCTCGATAAGCGATCGCGATCGACGGCCTTCCCGGACTGACTCTCAAGTTCGAGTCTGAGTCATGTCTAGTTACATGTAAGTATGGCATTCTCACGCGTTGCTGTTTAGAATTTCCGCCCACCGGAGTTATGGGCGATCAAAAAACCCAGGTGACACGGATAAAAGTAATCGGACTCATTCCGACCTTTTCCCCTGTGGTTATCGTAACGTCCTCGAGAAGGTGTACGATCGGGAACAATACCTGAGGACCGGCGCAAGTCTGTGCCCGAAAGTGCCGTCGGAGTGATGACGATCGCGGCAGAGCTGTCGTCACAGCCGAATTTCTTTTTTTTTTCCACCGAACCTAATCACTCGAGTTACGTCATCGTGGGGGAGAGGCGGACAAAAGAGTCGATGGGTCTACATATTAGTGTCTAGTATCTACCATGCCAGGAGTTGTCGCAATTAAGATTAGGTAGTAAGAGAAAAAGAGGGAATAGAGGGAACATGAATGCAATTACGATTAGAGAGAACGACGAGTTCGATCATAGAATATGACGCGTTATCTGTCAGTCCTTTTTTTGTTCAAAGTCATGATCCTCGTCCGGGGCACGGAAGGGAAATAGTGTCGTACGTATAACGGGTACCGTTTTGAGGTGGAGGAAAAAAAAAAAAGAGCGTGATGAAAGGCAGCGTATTGTGATCGAAGCGAAGTGGGCTGGTAACGTCATGCATTCTCGACGAGACTTGGGCGTGCGATTCCAACGTCGGTTGATATCCCCGCCGCCGCAACACGCTGGCGATTGCGTCGTGCCTCTATGGTGACATTCCACGCCGTCCGTGCGATGCCTACGAATCCCGCATCGCGCGGCGCGAGAAACAAGATATTTTTCCACAGACCCTGATTAAACCCGATGTAATCCGTAAGCTCTCTATCGCTGCACACATGTCCCATTAGCTGTGCCATAGCGGGGAGTGCGGGAAATTCACTGATCACTTCTGACGGAAGCAGGCGGCAATAGAGCAGCTGGGAGCGTGGCTCGAGGCCGAGGGCGAAGAGGAACAAGAGCGGTATGGATGGTGCATGGGGGACGAGAAGGGGGATGACGGGAAGAGTGACGAAGTGATGCGGAGAGACTTGCGGAACCAGGTATGGGGATTCCACTGAGTTTTGGGGTATGATATTCGTACGAAAGTCGTGGGTATGTGCATCAGCGTGAAAAGGGACCAAAATGGGAGAATAGGAGGGTTCCCATTCGCTCGGTGGAATATCAAAGACAGCAAGAACGTGTGATGGTACTTGTGCATCCTTGAGGACGCGTAGATCGATAGTGGATGGAATAGATGCACTGGACTTGAGAGTGGCTTTCTCGACGTTCATGCGACGACAGAGAATACTATCTGCTGTCAACCAAGGGGAACAGGCCAAGGCAGAGTACGTACTCAAGATGATCGTCCTGTGTCAATACCAGACGCCGTATAGGCAGCAAGCGTGGCTGTCTCATCGCTGTGGCTCAAGGGAATGCAAGGTCTGAAACGTCGAGGGGGTTGTCTAGAAGGGAATGGTGGAATTATAGGAGCAAGGTAGAACTAGAGACGCCGGTTGTCAATGATTCAGAATGCTCATTTCCGAGACCAACCGCAACCTCGAAACGTGAAGGTGTCGCAAAGGGAAAGGGCGGGGAATGACGGAGCTGGACTGAAAGTGGTGACGTGCTTACCGATCGTGACGAATGGGCGTAGCTATGGGGCAATAGGAGGAGGATGTGAATGATAGGTTAGGAGAAATGCATGAACGAGCGAGGTGAGGGTGACCCTTTTAAAGTGAGCCCGATGGCGGGAGAAAGAAAGAAAGAAGAAATTAAGCAATGTCGGGTAATGAGTGCGACTTTATCTGAGAGACGCCCCTTACGGACATATCAGGTAGGCATCGTCGATCTACTTCCGTCTCAAAAATGCTCCCGTCTAATCTAAAACAGTTCTTTTCTTCTTCTTGGGACTGATCCAACACGCGAACGCTATACACATCACTACCGATGACGCAGTTCTTGCCATTTTCTCACCCTGGTCCGCTCTCCGTTCTACTAGCTTCATGTAGGCAGCCAATCTCAACTGAGGCTCTAAACCTCGACGTGGCGATGATGGGATGATAATCGTGGAACCAAAACAAACATTTCTGTTGCGCTTACCTCTTGAAAAAATTAAGTAAAAAAAATGGTGGTAACTTACGTCTGTCTGCTCCTCTTATTCTACAGGAACCGCAAAGGGTCAAGTTTTCGGATGTTTCCTGAACTAATCTTTCCCTCCATGATCAACTCGCTCATTACTTTCGCTGTTCCCGGCGCATTGCAGATACCCTGTGCTCAAATCAGTCAAGGTAACCAGCCACTGGCACAGAAGACTTGCCCAACAGCTGTGCCCAGTTGCAATATACGCCCCTTTTGCGAATTTCCGAGCCTCGCCGATAATAGGGCCTCCACCGCCGCTAACCGATGGCAGAAAACAAGCCTGGCGCTTTTCCACCGTCCCCTCCCTGAATTCCGCGGAGATACTGGCAACATGCTCCCAAACGCTTTGGCATGCCATTTGATCCACTTGCACGTCGTCCACGTTAGCCGGGAGCTGTGAGTCATCTCCTGGTCCACATACATAAATCTCGTTGTCAGGGCGTGCGTAGATTTCAGGGGTTGCCACTCGTCCACGTCCAAAGTCTATCTCTGTAAATAAGACATAAGGCGCTACCGTCACATCGGGTTTAGGGAGAACAGTGACGCTATGAGCACGCGTCGCAGAAATGGGCAAAGACGGTATGAGTGACGGGGACCATGCTCCAGCAGACAAGACGACGTGGGTGGCCAAGATGATCTTTTCCGAGTTGCCATCCCGATCCGTGTAGCGAACACCTGTGACCCGGCCACTTTCTCGTCCGATCGTGGTCGCACTACCTTTGAGTAGAGTTGCCCCTCTTTCCACAGCAAGGTCCAGCATGCTAGTGGTAAACAAATACGGATGCACCTGTGCCGTACCATCAGGAGCAGACATTGGATTGTAGGACTCGGTGAGGTGTTCCTTCACCCAGTTCAGGTCGTCCGGGTGAC
>JBBPJU010001810.1:0-10089 GCA_038088875.1 Austroboletus festivus | reverse complement strand
TGGTAAACAGGCCCCCATCCATTGGTCTACCAGTAATGTGCTTGAGGAATGTGGAAGCTTCTTTGTAAACCCATTCAGTGATCGTCATGCGTACCTCACAGTTGTATAGCAAGTCTTAAATATCACTTGTATTTAGACCAATTTCAGATGACAGTTTTAACAATATTTAAACTTAAGCCTGTTGGATCAAATTTATTTCGAATATCTTAAATGTTTCATATTTGAAACAGTTTGATTAGATTGTGTCAGGAGGTTTTTCCTGATGCCTGGGATCATATGGTCGAACTAACCCCCAGAAACCATAACATTGATTGTAAAACTTACCCCCTGACAATCCCAGAACAAGGAGAGCTAGATGCCTTCCTAGATAAAAACTTAAAAACCAGACAGATACGATCATCCAAATCCCCATTTGCATCCACCTTCTTCTTCATAAAAAAGAAGGATGGGAAGCTTCGACCAGTACAAGATTACCGAAAATTAAATGACATCACAGTCAAAATAAATACCCGCTACCACTAATTGGTGAACTAATCAACAAACTCAAAGGAGCTAAGTATTTTATCAAACTCAATATTAGGTGGGGGTATAACAACATTTGGATGAAGGAAGGTGACGAGTGGAAGGCAGCTTTCAGAACAAACAGGGGATTATATGAACCATTAGTAATGTTCTTCGGACTCACTAACTCTCTGGCAACATTCCAAACTATGATGGACCATATCCTCCGTGACCTCATCAATGAAGGCCATGTCTTGGTCTACATGGATGACATTATCATCTTCAGTGACAACCTAGATGACCATTGATGGATTGTACAAAGGGTGTTACAGATCCTGAGGGAAAATAAGCTATCGCTTAAACACGAGAAGTGCGACTTCGAACAAGAGTCGGTCAACTATCTAGGACTCATCATCGCCCACGACAACATCCAAATGGATCCACTAAAAGTCAAGGCAATCGTTGATTGGCCTGTGCCAACGATGTTAAAACAAGTGAGAGCATTCCTCAGATTTATGAACTTTTACAGGCGATTCATCTGCAACTTCATACAGAAAGTGTGACATGATCTACGGGTATAGATCCAAGACACAAAGATTTTGCCAAGTTCAAGCTGTCACTCAACAGTAGACAGGAGACTGATAGAAGTCTGGGATGGTCTTTGGTAAGTCTTGCTGCATTCCTCACTTAGGAATGGCAGTTGAACCAAATATCACATAGATTAAACGTAGATCTAGTTAAGGTTCTACTGTACAGGGCAGCCTCTATTTATAGGGGGGAGGGGAACTACTATGATCATAAATAGAGATCACAGGAAGGGGAAAGGCTGTCTGTAGGGTAAAGGGTTACAGGGAGATAGGCATAGGTGGAGGGAAGTGGGATCACACCAGTGTAAGGGTGTGATCAAAAGGGAATTGAGTCCAAAGATAAGGAACTGAGTTCGTACTGAGATAATGGTAGGGCATGGATGTGATCACATCCACGCTTCATCTGTAGGCCACTCCGGTGGGGGTGCGGTCTCCTCAAGCTAGATTGGTGGTGCTTGGACATTCCACCATCCTGGGACTGCGTCTCCTAGGGGCTCCTCTCCCCAGGTTGCTCCCTTGGCTTCTCCGTTCCAGAATTGATGCCTCATGTCGAGGTTCCCTCTGTACGCGGCAGTGGCGATGTTGGCATTGAGCCAAGGACGATCCCCCTCATGAGGAAAAGGGGTGGCTCTCCTAGGATAATCCACCTGGTACGTGACATTACCCTGTCGATAAGGTCGATGAACCTCATCGATCTCATCCCAATCCATCATCCATCTAGTTAGATCCACCCTCTGCGCGCTCGGGGCAGAGATGTTGGGGGTGGCTGGGAGTGTCCTGTCGGCAGTAGGGACAGGTGTAGTGGGGGCAGGAGGGTCAGAGATGGTGGGGACTTCCACATTGATAGCATTGATAGGTTCAGGAGAGGGTTGGAGAGGACAGGGTGTCATTTCTGCAGAAGGAGATTCTGGTGGAGAGAGGTCACTTAGGTTGCTGAGGGTGTCTGGGTAAGGAGTGGGAGGTCGGGGTGGTGGGGAGTGAGGGTTGTTTTGGAGGGGACTCGTCGATCTCTTTATTGGATCTCTCAGGAGTTTCCGGGACCTTAACTTCCGTAAGAGGTTGATTGATACGAATCGGGATGGGAAGAAGATTCTCTTGCTCTTTGCTATCTGCCAATTCTCCTCTGATCCATCAATCCGATTTAGTCTCAAACGGGAAACTGCTGCCATTAAGGAAGGCGAACTGTTGTGCAAGCTTGATATTGGTAAATCCTCACTGTCCCATACTTCGGGGTAATTGGAGGTATGTAGATGGGATAGATTTTCCCGAAGAAGGTGGAGGTGGGGAGTCATTTGATGAAGTATCCCAATCCGCAGAAGTGGAGGGCGTCGAGGGTCTGAGCGCCCGCTGTGCGGAGATTTTCTGCGATCGCCTCACTAAGGTTTTCAATGAGGTTTTCTTCGACCAAGAGTCTTGTGGAGACATAGCTGCGATAGGTTTCAATGAGGAGGATGACTGAGGATAATTTCCTGAGTTCCAGGTTGGCTTCTAATAAAGCTAATCCTTAAGGGTCGTCCAAAATGGCGGCATAAGCAATTCTCCTATAAGAGGGTGGGAGGATCTGGAGATTGAAGATGTCTTTGATCAGGGCGAGAATAAGGGACATGTATGAAGAAGAAAATGCCGGCGTGAGAGGAGAGATCGAGATCATCGGTGTAGAGCTCAAAATGTATTTGGATAACAAATTGTAAGGTGATTAAAATAGGAAGTGACGGACGTCTGTAGGGTAAGAGAAATGGAAGGGAATGATTGATGATTAAGAAGGGAATGGTGGGCTAGTAGTGATAGGGGCAGTAGGGTTCCTTGCAGTAGTATTGGTTGGTTTGGATATGTTGTTGATCATAATGTCTTTTTCTTTTTGGGAAGAAAACGGAGATGCGGGAGAAGTGGTAGGAGTATTTGGTGGGTTTGTCGTGTTTCAGTGAGAATTTGTAGAAGTCGCAGCGTTCGGTGATCTGTTTGTCATCTAGTATAATTTATGTTTCTTTTTATATGTTTGGAGAGTCTCGTCAGCATGGGTGAAGTTGCCTTCGGATTCCCAGGTGTTTTCTGCAGTTGAGTATCCCTTCCATTGCACTAAATATGATCGGCGTCCTGGGTGTCCCCTGTGGTTGATGATACATTTGACTTCGTATTCCTCCTCATCACCTATGATGTCGGGGGGTGGCGGGGTTCCGGCGATCCCATATTCCTCATTTTGGACAAATGGGGAAAGAAGGGACGTGTGGAATACATTATGGATTTTCCAGTTCAGGGGTAATTCCAGTTGGTAAGTTACAGGTGATAGGACTTTCGTGATGCGGAAGGGTCCTTCCCTTTTTGGGCCAAGTTTTTTGGACGGATAGGAGGTTTTAAGGTTTTTGTTGGATAGCCACACTCGGTTGCCGTTCTTCCAAGGTTTGAACTTAGGATAGTTGTGGGAGAATTGTTGGGCATTGGTGATTGCGGCCAGTGCTTCATCTCTGGCGTTTCCTAACTCATTCAAGCATTTCTCGATGGTGGGGTTGAAGGTTTTTCCAATTGGTGGATAAGCTCTTGGTTCATATCCCATCATTAGGTTAAATGGGGTTTGCTTTGTTGTGGAATGTACTGAAGAGTTGTGATTGAATTCCACCATTGGGAGTAATTCGCTCCACTGGTCTTGTTGTCCTTGGCAGAATACCCGTAGGTAGGTTTCCAGTTCCTGATTCACTCGTTCAGTTTCGCCATTGGTTTGTGGGTGATATGCGGTGGATAATGCGATGTCATAATCGAGTAATCGAGCCAGTTCTTTAGCAAAGGCTGATGTGAATTGTGGGCCTCGATCTGAGATTACTTTAGAGTGTAGTCCGAAACATGGGAACACATGTTTGAAAAATAAGGTTGCTACTCCTGCCGCGTCGACTGTTTTGGTAGTTGGGATGAAAATTGCCCCCCGGCTAAGTCCATGGTCCACCACGACCAATATAGAGTCCGCTCCATGGGAAAGGGGTAGATCCGTGATCATATCCATAGAAATGGTGTGGAAGGGATGTGGGCTGGTGGCTGGGATGGGAATCAATGGGGGGTGAGGTGGGTTGTTAATATTTTTGTTTTGTTGGCATATTGAACATCCAGCAATGTATTTTCGAATGAAGGTAGAGAGTCCTGGCCATCAATAATCCTGGGAGAGGAGTTGGATAGTCCGGTGTTGTCCTCCGTGTCCCCCAGCCGCGGATGAGTGGATAGATTGGACCAGGTCTTTTCTCACATTGGGGGGTATGTAGAGGCGGTGGCGGAAGTAGAGTTGTCCTTCATCATAGGTCCAGTCCAAGGGGTGGGATTTGTCGGGGATGTGATTTTCCTTGTACATGCATTGTAGTGCATCTAGTACTAATGGGTCTTTTTCAGAGGAAACCTTAATTTTGTCTTGTAATGCGACGTCTATTTGATTGACAAATAGCCCTTCTGGTAATAGCCAGATCTGGTCATTGTCGTTATCAAGGTTTGGGTTTGGTATTCTAGATAGGGTGTCTGCTGGGCCCATCTGTGTTCCTGGGAGATGGTGAAATATCAGGTCGTACTCCTGTAGGAATAGTTGCCATCGTGCGTGTTGTCTGGAGAGTTTCCGAGCTTCTTTGAAGTATAGGAGATTTTTGTGGTCTGTTAGGAGGGTTACCAGGTGATTTGTCCTGGTTAGGTAGTGTCTCCAGTCATCCAATGCGTGTATTACCCCCAGGAGTTCCTTATCATAGATGTTGTAATTTCGTTCTGCTGGGGATAAGGTGCTGGATCAGTATGTGCATGGGTGGAGATCTCCGTTGAGGTCTTTTTGCATTAGTACCCCTCCTGTTCCTACTAGGGATGCATCTGTTATGACAAAAAAGGGTTTTTGTGGGTCGGGGGTAGAGAGCACTGGCTTTATTAGGAATTGTTCTTGAAGTTCTTTGAAGGCTTTGTCTTCTTCGGATCCCCAAGACCACTTGCATTCTTTCTTTGTTAGTTCGATAAGTGGTCTAGCCTTAGTCAAAAATCCGTTTATGAATTTTCGGTAGAAATTGCAGAACCCTAGAAAGGATCGTACTCCTTTTACTGTGGTAGGGGGGTTCCACTCTTTGATGGCTTTAAGTTTGATGGGGTCCATCTCAGTTTGTCCTTTGGAGATGATCATTCTGAGATATTCCATGCTCTTAGTGTCAAAGGAACATTTTTCCAGTTTTAGGTATAGTTTATGTTCCATCATTCTTTCCAAGACCTTCTTGGTTCTTTTGTCATGAATTTGTTGGTTGGAGGAATGGATGAGGAGATCATCCATGTATATGATTAGCCATCCTTTGGCTAGATAGTCCATGAAAATATCATCCATTAATGCTTGAAAGGTAGTGGGGGAATTGCAGAGTCCAAAGAACATTACAGTTGGTTCGAATAGCCCTATTGGTGTGATGAAGGCGGCTTTCCATCTATCTTCCAGTACTATTCGAACGTTGTTGTACCCCCACCGTACGTCCATTTTAGTGAAGATCTTAGATCCTCTTAGCTTATCGATTAGATCCCCGATGAGGGGTAACAGGTAGGCATTCCTGACCGTATGCATATTTAGGTACCGATAGTCTTGGCAGGGTCAGAGTTTTCCATCCTTCTTATCGATGAAGAAGAAGGGGGATGCTTGGGGAGACTTGGATTTCTAGATCTTTCCACTCTTAAGATGTTCTTCGACAAACTTCTGGCATGCTTCGGTTTGTTCAGGGTTTAGTGGGTAGTTCTTGGCTCGTTGAGGGGTGAAGGAGGGGAGGAGGTCAATATGGTGATCATAATTCCTTTTCGGTGGTAAGGTAGTAGTGGCTTCTTCCAAAAATACTTGTTGATACTGCTGGAATTTGGTTGGTAGCACTATTTTGTCCTTCTGCTCCTTTCGGGCGAGATCCATAGAAATAGTGAGTTTATGAATTTCTTCCTGATCAGTGCAGCATCGGATAAGTACTTCTTCATTGGGTTCCTTGTCCAGGTTGGTGGTTAGGTATTTGATCAGGTATCGTTGTTCTTCTGGGCATGCCCCTTTCTTCCCTCCTTTTAGTTCCCTATTTACCCAATTGATTATGGGGTTATGCTTGGCTAGCCAGCTCATTCCTAGGATTATATCTGTTTTTCCGCTTTTGATTACTAGGTAGTCCCGGGTTTCCCTTCTTCCTCCAATGGATGTTGTGATGGTGGTTTTGTGGGTTATGTCTTCTCCGGTGTTGGATGTTCCATCCACGTTGATGGCTATCCTCTGTATTTTTAGCCTGGTAAGAGGGAGTCATAATTTCCGAGTCATGGATTCATTAATGAAGCAGTTTATTGCTCCACTGTCTACTAGGGCTTTTAATTCAGTGGTTTCTGGAATTATTTGAATGGGGATTGTGATTGACTTTCATTCTATAGATTGTACATTCCAGGTCTTAGGAGAGTTACACACTGGTTGAGCTCTCCTGATTAAAAACCCTTGGCGCGTTCTACTCAGATTTTTAGTTCTTCTGTGCTTATTTTAGCGATGGTTTCCTCCTCTTTCTCTCCTTGGTAGATAGGTTCTTCATATACTTCTTTGAGGATCTTGATGACATCTTCTTCTTTTACGTCCTTTTCTCCAAGAGTTTTAATATAATCGGCAATGGCCAATTTTTCCAGGGTAGTGGAGATCTCTTTGGTTTGTTCCCTCTTTTGGAACTTAGTGTGGGAAGATGTTCCTGGTTGCGGATGGTTCCTGGTAGAGCACCCTACTTTATGACAGATGAAGCAATGATTTTCCTTTATGTGTTTAGCGCAATTGAATGGGGATAGTTTAATGATGTCGACATCCATTGCATTAGGGTCCCGTGCTTCGGCTTTATATCGATTCCCTTTCAGGTCTTGAACTCTTTCGATCTGTCTCATTTGCCTATGAGTGGATTTGATCCACTCTTTAAGGGTTTCTGGCTCTTTTACGGCTATGACTTTTTCCATGATCAACGGGTTGAGGCCTCTGACAAACCATTCTATCAAGGTGGTATCATCCGTCATCTTAGCTTTTCTGGCATAGAGCTGGAAGTCCTGTGTGTATTCCTGCAACTTCTTTGTTGTAGGCAAGGAGTCCTTATCCTTCTGTCTGAGAGCAGCTAACTTCCTCCTATGGTCCAAGTGGTCCTCCTTGGATGAAAACACCGCGAGAAATCTTTCTTTGAAGGCCTTCCATCCTTTGGTATCTGGGACCGTTCCTGCCTCTCACTGATTGTAGTATGCTTCCGAGAATGTCTTTCCTTGTCCTTTGCTCATCTTGTTTAAGGCAGTATTCATTCTGTCTTGGTTGTAGGTGTAGATATCATTGTTCATGGAGAAGTAGTTGGCCGTGGTCATGATCCACCATGTTGCATCTTCAGATTCTCCGGAGAAGTCTGTTGGTAATCCAGCTCGCTTTTCCGACATCCTGGTTCTTTCTCTCCGTGGGGGGAGATCGATATCCAGGGCTAGTTCAGGTTCTGTTGGGTGCGACGTAGCTGTATTAGGTGGGACAGGAGTTGTACTCCTGTCGGCAGCAACAGTTTCTGTATTAAGAGTTGGAGGTGCGGGTATGCTCTGAGAAGGGCGACAATAGGTTCTGGTTGAATGGGGTCGGGGGTTGAGATGATGGCTAGGAGTAGTAGAGCTTCCTCCAATTCGAAGTCTTCAAGACAAATCGGGGATAGGGTGGTTTCGGTAGGAGTTGTCGACGTTTTGGTGTTCTTCTCCCTCCGATGGGAGGTCAGTGGCGGAGTAAATTCTGTCGGATCTTCCCTAGTGGGGTCTTTAGGCCCACTAGACTCTTCTTGGTAGAACAAGGAGTAAACATGGTTCAACTAGATTTTTTGTGACATGATCTATGGGTATAGATCCAAGACACAAAGATTTTGCCAAGTTCAAGCTGTCACTCAACAGTAGACAGGAGACTGATAGAAGTCCGGGATGGTCTTTGGTAAGTCTTGCTGCGTTCCTCACTTAGAAATGGCAGTTGAACCAAATACCACATAGATTAAACATAGATCTAGTTAAGGTTCAACTGTACAGGGCAGCCTCTATTTATAGGGGGGAGGGGAACTACTATGACCATAAATAGAGATCACAGGAAGGGGAAAGGCTGTCTGTAGGGTAAAGGGTTACAGGGAGATAGGCATAGGTGGAGGGAAGTGGGATCACACCAGTGTAAGGGTGTGATCAAAAGGGAATTGAGTCCAAAGATAAGGAACTGAGTTCGTACTGAGATAATGGTAGGGCGTGGATGCGATCACATCCACGCTTCATCTGTAGGCCACTCCAGCGGGGGTGCAGTCTCCTCAAGCTGGATCGGTGGTGCTTGGACATTCCACCATCCTGGGACTGTGTCTCCTAGGGGCTCCTCTCCCCAGGTTGCTCCCTTGGCTTCTCCATTCCAGAATTGATGCCTCATGTCGAGGTTCCCTCCATACGTGGCGGTGGCGATGTTGGCGTTGAGCCAAGGACGATCCCCCTCATGAGGAAAAGGGGTGGCTCTCCTAAGATAATCCACCTGGTGCGTGACAGAAAGCCTGCCCCCTCAATAACCTCACCAAAAAGGACATAAAATTCATATGGGGGCTGGATAAACAGAAAGCCTTCCATGAACTTAAATCAACAATTACCTCCACCCCCAACCTTGGGTTCCTGTGACAAAATGGTCAATACTGTATAGAAACGGATGGATCGGCTATAGGACTCAGCATAATCCTTACGCAAAAACAGGACAAAATATGGTGTCCAATTGCCTTCATGTCATGATCCCTCAATGACGCAGAGAGAAACTACCATGCGTCCAACCTCGAAATGCTCGCAATAATCTGGGCCATAAAAGAATGGCACCAATACCTCCTCAGATCCGAAGAACCATTCAAGATACTCACGGATCATAAAAATCTTGAATATTACAGGAAACCTCAAGACCTATCCCTGCGTCAGGCCCACTGGCAACAACTACTCCAACAGTACCACTTCTCTATCAAACATCGCCCCAGTACTACCAACCCTGCAGATGGTCTCTTGAGATGAGCAGACCATGAGAAGGGGGTAATAAACCCAAATAAAGACAAGGTATTATTACCCAAAGAAATTTTCATTTCATTCACAGACATGACAATGATTGAAGAAGAGATAAGCCAACATCTGGAAAAAGTGCCATTTTTATATATTACTGTATAGTCTATGTAGTTGTGGTAGCACCTGTAGACTTCCTCAGAGTACATAAAGGTTTGTAGGGTTATGTAAACACAGTGGTACCAGTGTCATAATACATTATAATCACTATATTATCAGACATAGCCTATATATCACCAAACTCATCTTCATGTCACTTTCAAAGTTCTTTAAATAATATAATCACACATGTAAATAGATTAAAAACATAATGTTATATTAAAACTAGCTACTATACAACATAGTATATTTTACTAATATACTTACTTACCTCCAGTGTAAAATATCTATTAGAAAAAAATAGTTAGCAACCAAAAGAAAACTTTATAAAAAAATAAACACATACCTTGAAAAATCTAAACAAAGCACTTGAAAAAAATCTAAACAAAGAACAAAAGTATTAATAAAAGAATACATAAGTACAAATAAATGCAAGTAAACTTACCTTGAATGTAAAGAGACAAATGTTGTAGTGTAAGCAATAAAATGGTAGTGGTTAAGAAAAGAAAGAGTGTGAGAAATTTATGAGATGAGGCCTGGTTTATATATGTTTGATTGAAACTCAGCATGAAAGTCAGCCAATTCCTATTTAGGTCAAAATTTGAAGCTCAGCACTGACTTAGCAGCACTCTGAAAATTCTGCTAAGTTTCTCAATAAAAGAAAGAAGGTGAGGGAGAGAATGGTTTGAATGGATAAAAGGGGGTGAGTGAGTGATGTGAATGGATAGAAAAGAGGAAGGGGATAATATGGGTGGGTGGAGGAGGGGAAGAGGGTGATATGGGTGGATGGGGAAGGGGAAGGGGGTAATATGGATGGGTGGGGAAGGGGAAGGGGGTGATATGGATGGAT
>JBBPJU010001809.1:0-10092 GCA_038088875.1 Austroboletus festivus | reverse complement strand
GCTAACTCCTCCACATCTCATATGAACCACTCTGAATTCCCGGGTGGTACATTCTCTTGGTTGTCAGGGAGTGGAGGGGATGTATTCCATACATCCAATGAGTCTCCCCAAGCAAGTCCGCTGGAGAAGTCTGTGTCTAAGTCCATCAGCTGCTCCAAAGAAGAAGAAGAAAAAGACAGGGCATCCAACTCATCTGGGTAGGGAGTTGCTGGGCATGTCCATCATTCTGTAACTGTTAAAAGTCATCCTGACGTGCTCCGATATAACTCTGGAATGCCAGAGTTGGGTTTGGTCTAATGGGACTTGGCTTCACCTTATGTGGTGCACCCTTACAAAGTCTGGTTGTCCTGAATTTTGGAGGGGTTGGATATGGCCAGAGGGTCAGAGTTGGTCAGAGGGTCAGAGTAGAGTTGTCAAGACTCAAAGCAAACAGGTGACAAACAAGACGAATGTTGTCGAGTTCAGTTAGGAAGAGAACAAGAGGTGAGAATGTCAACTTATGTCGATATTCGAACTAAGGAGTATACAGAGCAAAGTAGGGAGTTTATATACTAGGAGGAAATGGATGACTAAGCAGAGATCGGAGTTGGGGAGAAAGAATCATGCAACGAAACATGTCAATCAAGAAAATAGTGAAACATATCAAAGTAAAACATAACCATGGAATGAAACCTATCGACAAGGTGAAATCTATCATCATGGTGAAGGTATCTGAAATAGCTCAAGGTCATGTGCAAGATACAGAAAAGAGAAATGCATCAGAGGAACAGGAGTTGATATGGAGTAATGGAGCAAGATAATATAATAGAGTAATGAATGGAATAAGATGGAATAAGGAGAACTGACCAGAGTGAAACTGGAGGACTGGAGGACCAGAGTAAAACTCGGCATATGAAAGTATCCCCCTCTTAGGCCTGAACCCTTGAAGGCCTTTCACATGTGACTTTGTTGATTGGCATCGGAGTCCGAAATGGAGTTTGCTCAATGAGGCACATAAAAGCTGGGTGCTCCTGTGGAAAAAACTTAACAACAACCATCAAATGTCTGCCACCGATGACATCAAAAATTGGTCCAATGCACACCTTGCGGAGAACCCAGACAACAACAATGCGATGTGGAACATGAAGGCTGCCAAATGAAGGAGATGGGCCAAAGTGAAGAAGGAGGAGGAGGCGTGGAGGAAGGCAGCAGAGGAGGCTGCGAGAAGGCAAGTGGAGGAGGAAGCCATGAAAAAATGGGCAGCAGAAGCTGAAGTGGCAGCCAGGAGACAGGTGAGTCGTCATGGGTGGATGGTGACATGGACTGAGCGGAGTGCAGGTGGAGCAGGTGCACACAGAGCAGGCACAAGCAGGGCCGAGCCAGAGCAAGGGAAAGGGGAAGGCTCGGGCACTGGAGAGGTGCCTGAGATGCAAGGACAGGGAGCTGGAGTGCAAGGAAGGGCCAGGGAAGTCAACAGCATGCCTAGCATGCCAGGAGGCTAAGATAAGGTGTGAGAGGCCAGGAGAGGAGAAGCCAGAGAGGAAGTGGAAGAAGAAAGTGGAGGAGTCGGAGTGGCCCTGGAAGAGGGTGCATATGGAGGAGGAAGTGGAAGCCTCAGAGATGGTGGAGTGCACAAGACAGCTGCTGGTGGCAGCATGGGAGATCCAGGACACCATCCAGGTGAGCATGTGTCATCAAAACTACCTGCTGGAGCAGCTGGTGGAGGTGAAGCTGGAGGAGGTTTACAGAGAAGAATACAACGAGGAAGTGGAGGAAGACGAGATAGAAGAAGGAGAGGAGGAAGAAGTGGAGGCAGAATTATCGGAGTTGGTGGAGGAGGCAAAATTGTATGGGGATTTGGAAGAGGAAGTAGAGGACAATGTGGAAGTATAGATAGTCCGGCCACCTTCCTATAAATAGAAAAACATGGTATACAATTGCCAAAGCGAAAAGTCAAGTGGAGTGAAGTCCAGGCTTGTCCAGATACTGGAGGTGGAACTCCTCAACAAGTTTGGAGGCATGGCTAAGCTCAGTAGTGAGAAGCCAAGAAGTTTCTTCATCAGTTCCTTCATATCCAGACCAATGCACCAAGTACAGCAACTTGCAGTTATGGTGTCTATGATCAATTTTGGAGTCAAGGATTTCAGAGATTTCATATTCCAGTTCTCCATCGACTTTGACTGGAGGTGGAGGTGGCTGCATATGGTTTGGAATGGTGTTGGGGACAGAGAGTTCTAACTGCAAAACGTGGAAGACAGGGTGAATGGACTTCATATTCTCTGGAAGACAGAGCATAAAGGATAGTGTGCCTGCCTGAGCAATGATGGGATACAGACCTAAGTTCTTTTCAGACAGTTTCTTCAACAGTTGAGTGGACCAGAAGTACTTAGCTTTGACAAAAACTTGGTCACCAATTTTCAAGTCTGGTGCCAGAGTCCATTTATCATCTGCTGGTCCTTGGTACCATTCCTGAGCAGCAGCAATTTCTTCACGGAGAAATTGATGAAGTGAATTGAGGTCTATGGAGTAATCTCAGGCTCGAGCAGAAGTGAGGTCACGCTCCAGATGAATGGCGATGTTGAGATGATAACCCTTGTTGGCGAAGAATGGAGAGACACCAGTAGTAGCGTTCAGAGTGTTGTTATAAGCAAACTCTGCAAGGGGCAAGAGCTCAGACCAATTGTCCTGTTGATAGTTACAATAGATCCAAAGGTATTGTTCTAGGGTCTGGTTCATATGCTCAGTTTGACCATTGCCTTCTGGATGATAACTGGAGGTGAAGTGGAGTCGGATGTCAAGAGCTTTACTGAGAGAGCAGAAAAAGTAAGATATGAACTCAGAGCCTCCATCGGAGGTGATGTGGGAAGGAACTCCATGCTTAGAGAAGATGTGGAGTAGGAAGAGTTTTGTGAGCTCCAGAGATGTGACTTTATTGTCCGTCAGGATGAAGACACATTGTTTAGAGAGGCGATCAATGACGACAAGAATGGAGGTATGTCTGGAGGATACGGGGAGTTGTTCAATAAAGTCCATGGAGATGGAATTCCAGGGCTTTTATGGGATGGGGAGTTGTTTGAGAAGCCCATAGGGCTGGTGGCAGGGAACCTTGGCATGAGCACAAGCTGTACAGGAGGAGACATATTCCTTGACAAAGATACGAATGCCCAGCCAGGTGTATTCGCGGTGGATAAGTTCAAGCGTGTGATTCTGTCCGAAATGACCAGAGAGTGGATAATCATGCTTGTACTGGAGAACCTGAAGTCGGAGGTTGTTAGCATCAGGGACATAGATACGGTCATTTAGATGTAAGAAACCTTCTGGGTCAATGGTCCAGCAAGAGTCAGAAGAGTCAGAGTTGGACAGATGGATAGAGGCAATGGAATCGGAGGGGAGAGCAGAAAGAATGTCATTATGGAGGGTTTCAATATCAAAAAGGGAAGCAGTGCAAAGGACCAGAGTTGATAGGTAAGTGGCCCGGAGTAAAGCAGAGAGCTGTTCCTTTGTGAAAATGGGGCAGAAATTATGTGGATTGACGTGGGCATAGTCCCTATCCCCCTCTTTGGGGTAGACATCCCAGAATCTAGTGAGCGCATCAGGCTTAGTACCTAAGCATCCAGGGCAGAAATGGATGATCATATTGAACTGAGAGAGGAACTCCAACCAGCGCACTTGCCAGTGAGTCAGGAGCTTGGACGTCACAAAGTATTCTAAATTCTTGTGGTCGGTAATGACATCAACCGGAGTAGCGGAGCCTTTGAGGTAGTATCACCAAGTGTGGAAGTACTCGTGAATAGCAAGCAACTCTTTATTGTGAGTGTCATAGTTCAGTTCAGGAGCAGAGAGGGTGTGGGAATAAAAAGTGACTGGGTGGACCTCATCATCTGGACATCAGAGTGAGAGTATTCTGGCAATTGCATAGTCAGAGGCATCTGTCTCAATGATTAGGGGTGTGTTGGGGATCCAGTGGGTGAGGATGGGAGTGGAGGTAAAAGCATTTTTGAGGCACTGAAAAGCTGAGCAACAAGCGTCGTTAAAGTCCCAAGGGGTGCCCTTGCGAGTAAGATGGGTGAGTGGAATAACAAGACCAGAGTAATCATGAATAAAATGGTGGTAGAAATTTGTGAAACTGAGAAAAGACTGAATATCATGGACTTTCCAGGGCTTGGGCCAGTCATGGATAGTTTTGACCTTCTCAGTGGACATGGTAAGGCCAGCTGGAGAGAGCTGGTAGCTGAGGTACTTGGTGGATTCAGTGTGGAATTCGCATTTTTCAGGCTTAGCATAAAGGCCATGTTTCTGGAGTTATCGGAGGACTTCGCGGACATGTGCTTTGTGTGAGGAACAGTCTGTGGAGAAAATAAGGATGTCATTCAGATAGACGATGACATAGACATCGAGGAGATCTGCAAAAATGGAGTTGATAAACTGCTGAAAAGCCACAGGGGTATTGGTGAGACCAAAAGGCATGACAAGCCATTTGTAGGAGCCATAGCATGTCCAAAAAGAAGTCTTCCATTTATCTCCCTTAGCAATATGAACCAAATGGTAGGCATGCCAGAGATCGATTTTGGTGTAAATCTTCATGTGGCTCGGAGCATCTAGGAGATTGGAGATGTGGGGGAGCAGATAGCGGTCTTTTTTTATGATCTTGTTAAGTCCTTGGAAGTTGACGCAAAGATGGAGCGAACTGTTTTTCTTGCAGACGAAGAGAACTGGAGCTGCGTGAGTGGAAGAAGATGGGCAGATAAAACCCATAGAAAGATGTTCGTCAAGGAATGCTCGGAGAGAGTCAAGCTCAGAGGGCGAAAGGGAGTAAGTAGTGCCGACCGGAGGGGAAGTACCTTTTTCCAAGTCGATTTTCAGGTTGAAATTGCGATGTGGAGCAAGCTTGGAGGCTTTGCTCTTACTAAAAACATTGGTGAAATCGTGATATTCTGGAGGGACGCTGGAGAGATTGACCAGATCAGGATCAACAGAGGTGGAGTGCAGGTCACTTTCGGGGGTCTGGAGTTGGAGACAGAACTGCATGGAGCCCTCAAGATGACAGGTGAGTGCAAAGGCAGGAGTGCCGATGAGCACAATAGGAGGAGCCTTGTGGTCAGAGAAACGCAGTGGATCTGAGGAGGAGTCAACCTTAGGTGGAGAAGCCAGAGGCTGCGGAGATGAGCTCGGGGGAGCTGGCATGGCTTGTCCAGGTGAGCAGAATGAGATACTGCCTGAAACCCAGTCAATCAATGGATTGTGGTGGGTGAGCCAGTTGTGTCCTAGAACAAGAGAACAAGAACCATCCAATGGAGTAACATAAAATGTTGTCAGAGTAATATCACCGGTTTCGAAATGAATAGAAAGGTCAACAGCTTGAGCAATGGTAGAATTAGAAGTTCCATCAAACAAGTGGAGTTGAAGTGGAGAAACAGAGTAGGTAGGAAGTCCATGTTTACTAACAAAAGATGTGTTAATAAAACAATCAGAGGAACCGGAATCTAACAATGCAGGAGAAGGAGGAATTTCATAAGAAATAAAAGTGACAGAAGGCATGAGTGATTGTGGGTCAGAAAGAGTGGATGTGTTGAGATGAATCTCCTTGAGAGCATGGGGAGAATCAATGCAACCTCCTGTCTGTGTGGAGTTACAGGGGTTGCTGACTATTTTTTGCCTCTGGAGCAGAGGTTCTGGGTTTAGCATCTGGAGTAGACATCTTAGCTGAACATCCCTTGGCAGCGCAGGAAGTGGATTTCATACAGTTCTTGGCTACATGCCCTATGTTTCCACAAAACATGCAGAGTTTGTTGTTGAATTGGCACTTGCGTTCTTTGGCTGTGAGCTTGCTGTCTTTTCCAAGCTTGGACAACAAGTCAGGCTTCAGAGAAGTGGATGTCTTAGAGGAGCCAGCGGAGTTGTTGGTAGATTTGTTCTTCAACTCCTTAGAGCCAGAGGAAGTAGTGGATTGGGCAGAAAGAGTGTTGGAGGTCTTAGGAGGGTTGTGTTATGCTGGACAAGCATGACACCTAGTCTGATCCTTTATCACAGCATGCACTTAATAGTAGCACGAAGACTAGTAGAAATCCTAAGGTGATCGCTGCAGTGACTCTTTCACACTAAGGAAACTAGACACCACACTTGTGATTGTGTAGATCTAGCTGAGGTTACAAGTACAGAGGGCTACCATATTTATAGTGATCCCCTAAGGTATAGATCCCTATTGTGGAAAGGAAAAGGCACTGCAGATTGAGATCCACAAGTGCTACACCTCACATGAGGTAAGGAGTGAGGTAGTCTGCGGATAAGGTAAATGAAAAGGGGCTGGTGATGCTTGACATACTGGAATAGGGGAATAGAAGACAAGACAATGAGGCCTCTATGAGGAGAGCCAAAATAGTGGTACATCAACGGAGAGTCATTGATAGAAGATCTGAAGTAGATCAATGACCTAAAACGTCCCCAATACTGAGGCAGAAATGGGAACTCAGCTTTTGGGTGTCCAGAAAGAAATGAGGGGTCCGACCAAACGATTTTCAACCCATGAAATCACCACTCATCAGCAATAGGCCACTCTGGTTCCTCTTCTGGGGGAGGATCCAACATGTCCATGTCATACCCATTCCCCATCCAAAGCCAACATGTGGTGCAGAAACAATTCTTCCTGTAACTGAGGTAATCTCTATCAGAGATCATAACATTACCTCCATCGTATGGCTGAAACCCTAATTCACGCCATAGATCCGTTCTCGTTCTCTGACCTGGGGGAGTGGGGTTGCTCTGGGCAGGGGTGAGGGCCATGTTCGGAGGCAGTGAGGTGACAATGGGGACAGGTGTAGTTTCAGCAGGAGGTGATGGTATGGTCTGTTCCCTTGCATCGTCTGCAGTGAAATGCTGGATAAGGGACTGAAGGTGCCAACTGTCGAGCTGGAATAGGGGGATTGGTGATTCTATCCTGGAGAGGAGGGGGTACAGGGAGAGTTCCTTGTCCCTCATCAGATGAGTCTTGAGATGAAGCAGTAATAGATGTTTGGAGACAAGGATTCTTTCCACTTGGGCCGTGGTGCGGGAGAGGGGGGACCTGGTTAGCCAAGATAATCACATCAGTGAAATTCCCAGCGCTAGCTCAGATAATACTTCGATAATATCTTCCTGAGTGATATCCTCTGAGTCAAATAAACTGGGGTTGTTCCTGGAACACCTGTTCGACGAAGTTGAGTAATGGGATGGCTGGAAGAGAGCCAATGGTTCAGTTGAAATTGAGGTGGTGGAGGGTGTCCAGGATGTGCTCAATGGATTCCTTGAGAGCGTTGGTAGCATTATTGGGAAAGTTGGGTGATGTGACTGCCACATTTCTGACCATGGCAAGGCTCCTATAGGAGAAGATGGTTGTAAGGAGGGGGGAAGGGAACCATAGATCATTATGATTAAGAAGGTGTTCGAGAGTGGTAGGGGTGTCAAGGAAGAGGGCGTAGAGTCGTCGTCGTTTGGCAATGGGTAAAGTATCTAAAATATAAATGTCTGAAACGGAAGAAAGATAAACATTCATATTGACGGGAAAGATAGTAGGGATGACGGAATTGTAGAGATAGAGTCGGCTGGTGCAAAGCAGATCAATGTGAGTTTGGTTAGAATACACCACCATGAGAGGTCACCAGGGGGAAGTGTGATAAGGGCAATATGGGGTATCACAGTAGAAGGAGTGTTCTTCAATGTGAATATGATCGAAGTGTATTCATTGTCCGGAAACAAAGATGGAGATGTAAGAAAACTTTTGAATGAGTTTGGGGTTTTTCTGGGGTTTTAAAGAGAAATGATAGAATGGGGTATAAATTGAGGGTTGTTTAGAATGCATGTCGTTAAAGAGCATGTTGGTTTTTATAGGCTTTTAGTACTTCATCCACATTGGTAAAGTTGTTTTCTTTTTCCCAAGTATCCTCTGAAGAGGGATATCCTTTCCAGTGGACAAGGTATTGTCACTGGGCAGGAGGTTCTCTATGGTTCACAATCTGATCAATCTCATATTCTTCTTCATTATCTATCTCCATTGGGGGTGGTTTGATAAATGGAGTTCCATATTCTTCCATCTGGGTAAATGGGGACAGAAGGGAGGCATGGAATACATCATGAATCTTCCAGGTTAGTGGTAACTTCAGTTGATATGTAAGTGGGGAAAGAACTTTAATGATTTCAAAGGGTCCTTCTCTTCTTGGCGCGAGTTTTTGGGAGATATATGGTATCTTTAGATTTTTATTAGATAACCAAACTTTGTCTCCTATTTTCCATGGTTTAAAGTTTGATTGGGTTTTCTTTGTCATGTTTTGTTGAGATAAGATAAGGGCAGCTTTAGCTTCTTCTCAGGCGTTTTCTATTGTTTTTAGGCGATTTTCTGCGGTGGGGATAAAGGTTTTTCCTAAGGGGGGGTAAGAGTGTGGTTCATATCCCATCATAGTGCTGAACAGGGATTATTTGGTTGTGGAATGGGTGGTAGTGTTATGGTGAAATTCGGCAATGGGGAGGAGATCCGTCCATTTGTTGGGTAAGTTGGAGCAATAGATTCATAAGTAGTTTTCTAACTCCTGGTTTACTCATTCAGTTTCCCCGTCAGTTTGTGGGTGATAGGCAGTGGAGAGTGCTACATTGTATTCGAGTAGTTGGGCTAGCTCTCTTGCGAAGGCTGAGGCGAATTGTGGGCCTTGATCAGAGATTACTTTATTATGTAGACTGAATCATTTGAATACATGGTGTAGGAAGAGAGACACTATTCCTTCTGCAGATACTGTTTTGTTGGTAGGGATGAAAATTGCCCCCCAAGTAAGCCCATGGTCGACCATAACCAGAATGCTATCAGATCTGTTACTGGGGGGAAGGTCTGTGATCAAATCCATGGAGATGTGTTGGAAAGGGTGGGCAGCAGTGGTGGAGATAGGGGCGAGTGGTGGGGTGGTAGGGTGGGTGAGCACCTTGTTTGATTGGCAAGTGGGGCAACTGGCAATGAAATGGCGGACGAAGGCGGATATGCCGGGCCACCAATAGTCCCTAGAGAGGGTTTGGATAGTCTTGTACTGGCCACTGTGGCCACCAGGCAGGGAATGGTGGAGGGAATGTACGAGGGAATGGTGGGAGGATTTGGGGATGTACAGTCTGTTTTGGTAATATAGTTTTCCATCGGTGAACGTCCAGTCTTTTGGTGAAGATTGGGGGAGGGGGGCTGTAACTCTGTTGTTGAGATGTTGGAGAGCTTTTATAACAAGAGGGTCAGATGATGAGGAGTGGGTGATCTTTTCTTGGAGTGCTAAGTTGATTCCTCGGACAAAAAGGTTGTCCAGTAGGAGGAGGAGGTCGTCGTTGTCGGTGGAAGTGGGGGGAAGATCTTTGCAGGATAGGGCGTCCACCAGTGTCAATTCTTTTCCGGGTATGTGGAGAAAGGTAAGGTCATAATCTTGGAGAAATAGTTGCCATCTAGCATGTCATCTGGTAAGTTTTCAGGGTTCCTTGAAATATAATAGGTTTTTGTGGTCCATCATAATTGTTACTTGATTTTCTGTTCCGCGTAGATTGTTATGACTCTATTTTATTCAACTTTTATTTCGACTTCATGATGGTCACGTGCTTATGACATCATGACATCAGTCACATGCTCAGTCATGTGATCTGTATGACAATATCTATTGAAAACACCTAGGCTTGACACCTACTATAGAAACACTAGAAGGATTGCTAGTCAATCTCTTATCATATTGAACTTAGTGCTTTTCCACATTTGTGGGAAGTACTTACTATTTATAGAAACCTAGATATTGGAGGATCTTCTATAGATCTCCTAGAAACCCTGAAACATGCAGCAAATGCATGTCTATGCCTCATGTGTGCAGCATGCTGCCACATCCATTTCACAGAAGTATTGACTACTTTACATTTCATTGAAGACGTATGTTGAACATGCTTGAACCTCAAGTATTTAATTACCACAGGCTTCTATTTCAGAACTTCTTATCTATACCTGCTGGTAAATGGACACTTTTAATTTCCTTTTATATTTCATATTCAGGATCTAACCCTATTGGTGGATATAATCTGTCTTATCTATGACTCACCTTGACTCTAGATGGGTACAGGGTATATGCATTGCCT
>JBBPJU010001808.1:0-10092 GCA_038088875.1 Austroboletus festivus | reverse complement strand
GTCGCCCACCATTTCACTCCCCAGACACCTCAGTTGGCATCTTCGCCAAAACCCAGAAGAACCTGAACCAGAAACCTCGGAACCCTCTGAAACTTCCGAAGAAGAACCCTCCGACCCTGACCTCCCAATCCATGACAAACCAGCAGACCTTCCTGACCTTACTGGACAGCTATCATCGGTACTCACAATTCCTAGGGTACCAACTCCTCCAAGCCCAACCCCTCAACCTCAGACAGGTCGAGTCTTCTTCCCACCTCTAGTACGCCCCATACCATCTTCACCAAACCCAATGTCTTCCCAGAAACCTACCGAATTATGTCTCGGTACTCCAGAGGACTTTGATGGTACCCCAACCAAAGCCTTACCATGGCTAAGAACGGTACAACTTTACCTGGCTGTTAACGTCGACCTCTATAACACAGATACCAAGAAAATCGCCTATGCGCTATCATATATAAAGAAAGGAACAGCCCTTACCTGGGCTGCTATGTTCAGAGAAACCAAGTTAACTGGAGAAAACTTCACTCTTGGATCCTGGACAGATTTTGAGACTGCCTTCAAAGACACCTTTGACAACAAAGACGCGAAAGGTGAAGCGCTGGCATGGCTGGCTAAAACCAGGATCTATGAAAACCGCTCAGGAGGGTATAGCCCAACTCTCCAAAACTATATTGCCAACTTCAAGAATAAAGTCGCCATTGCTGGAGTAGGCAATGACGATGTCCTGATTAATTATTTTGCATCAGGAATCCCTGTCTCTCTAATGAGACGTATCCATACCATGGAAACCATACCAACTACCATTGCCAACTGGTACACCAAAGCCGCCCACTTTGCCACCGTTGAAGAAAGGGCACTCGAAATCACCTCTAGGCACAAAAAAGGTAATACTACCTTTACTCCCACATTTACCCCTCGCACCACCAAAGATCCCAATGCCATGGACATTGACATCATTGCCATACCAAAGAAACTGACTGATGAAGAACGAGAAAGATGTAGAAAGGAAGGGCGATGTTTCAAATGTCAACAGAAAGGACATATGACGAAGGACTGTAGGGTTAAGTTTGAAAGGAAACCACCTGCAGTACCACCAAAAGACATCAAAGTCGTTGAAACTGGAGTAGATAAAGAAGAGGAACAAGTCGTAGGAAAGGTGGCGATGGATTTTTAGAAAGGAGGACAAAAGCAATGCACGTACCTCCTTTATCTCGATCATGTACCAGTGTTAAAGCAATGAGAATTCCGATCCAACTCCTTCTTGCATCAGACATGGTCAAAGCTGTCGCCACCTCTGCCTTAGTCAATTCAGGAGCCCAAATCTCCTGTGTAGATTGGAACTTTGTCCGAAAACATCACCTCCCCCATCATCAACTCTCCTCTCCTATCATCATATGAAATGCCGATGCCTCTCTCAACAAAGGAGGATCAATTAACTTTACCACAACTCTCTTCGTTAACGTCAATGGAATCCTTTGACAAACAACCTTTCATATCATGAACTGTGGAAAAGAGAACGTCATACTTGGACTTCCATGGCTAACAGAAACGAATCCTACGATCAACTGGAAAGAAAGGACTCTCCAGATAGCTCAAGAAACTGATCAATTGGCCAAGTTAGTGGCTCTTCATGAACGGACTAAACAAGAAAAAGAAAAGCTATATACAAAACGAAGACATCAAGAACCACCACCAAAACATGTCTTGGTAGATGCTTTAGCCGATGAACATCTTTTCGCTTATCTAAATCGAACTAAAGATGACGTCCTCTGTGCACAGATAGCTCTAAGCCGAGATATGTCTCACCTAAAACCACTTCGATCTTTATCTAGAACAATTCTAGTTAATCAACGATTTATTCCCAATCCTTCTCTAACTTGTGCCGCCTTAACCACCTCTACTCAGTTAGCCATTGACAACAAGAAGAAGGAGGTGACCTTACTGGAAGCATACTCTACCTACAAAGATATCTTTGCTGATGAAGACACCCCTCTCCCTCCTAGTAGGGATTGCGATCACGAAATCAATCTCACTGAAGACTTCGTTTCCAAAATTGAGAAACTTTATCCCCTTACGACTAAAGAACGAAAAGCTCAGGACGAATTCTTAGATGAAAATCTAAAATCTGGAAAGATCCATCCATCCTCCTCTTCACAAGCAGCTCTGTTTTTCTTTGTCAAAAAGAAAGATGGAAAACTATGACCCGTCCAAGATTATAGATACCTCAACGACCATACTATCCGAGACGCTTATCCTCTTCCCTTAATCTCAGATTTGCTAGATAAGCTTAAAGATGCCAAGATTTTCACTAAATTTGATGTCAGATGGGGTTACAATAACATCTGAATAAAAGAAGGTCATCAATGAAAGGCAGCCTTCATCACTCATCAAGGACTCTTCGAACCTGTCATAATGCCCTTCGGTCCAAAGAATGCCCCAGCTACCTTCCAACGATTTATGAACAAAGAATTCAGAGACCTTATCGCTGCTGGAAAGATTGTCATTTACATGGATGACATCCTTATCTTTTCCCACAACCAACCAGATCATAATGAGACAACACGACAAGTCCTTCAATGAATGAGGGAACTAAACCTCCACCTACGACTGCAAAAGTGTCTCTTCAATATTTCAGAAGTCAATTATTTGGGAATGATTGTCAAACCAGGTTCCCTCGCTATGGATCCTGTTAAACTTGACAGGATAATGTCATGGCCGATACCTACTAAAGTTAAAGATGTCCAGTCATTTCTAGGCTTCGCAAATTTTTACAGGTAATTTATCCCACATTATTCTGACATAGCTCGTCCCCTCCTTGACCTTACCAAGAAGGACCAACAATGGACATGGTCCCCCGCATGCAACAAAGCATTCACTGGACTTAAAGACCTATTTCTGTCGAAACCAATCCTCCAATTCCCAAACTCTTCTGCCCCCTTCGCCATTGCTACCGATGCCTCTAAATACGCCACTGGAGGGATTCTCCTCCAAACAGATTCCAATGGCGATTGGCACCCCTGCTCATATCTCTCTCAAACTTTCTCCCCCACAGAACACAATTACAATATTTATGATCGCGAACTTCTCACAGTTATCCAAGTGCTCAGAGCATGGCGACATTATTTATTGGGTTCCCCTTTCCCCGTTCAAGTCTTCACTGACCATAAAAACCTCCTATATTTCAAACAACCTCAGAATCTTAATCGCCACCAAGCTCGTTGGTGTTACACTTGTACCGGGTAGGTCCAAGTGTAGCCCTTATGTCCCTATACAGAGGACTAAAGTGACGAGGGAAGGAAAGGGCAAGGTAAGTTCTAGGTTCGGGTATAGGCAGAAGCCAGTGATGGACGAGCGGCAAAGGGGAATCACTAGAAAGTCGGAAGGAGTAACAGATATCGTCATAGGATGGAGGGAACCAGGGGTACTACCAGAGTACTGGTGGGAGGATGACTAGGTGTCAAGAAAGATCGGGGTGTGAGAGAATCATCAGTAGGGTGAAAGAGATTGGTGATGTGACGAGTAGGAACGTGATGGAGGAACATCATCAATGATCCAGATAAAGGGGACTTCAACAGAACAAGGATCAGAAGGAACTGTTGAAATGTTCAGGGGTTCTTGCAGAAGTGACAGTCGAATGTCTGAGACAGGCAGACGACAAGGATTTGAAGTAATAGTTGGATTCGCAAGAGTAGAGGTTACAGGGAGTATTCAAGGGATCATAGGAGTGATAGGGAATTATGCAAGGGAGGTCTAAGATGGAGATCTATAGTACAGAAGGAGCCACTATATATAGTGATCAGGGGAAGTGGCTATATGATACAAGAAAGGAATCAGGGTAGAGGGGACTGATGATGAGTCAGAATGACTAATCATCAGAATGCTCAAGAAAGTGACAGAACATCAAAGAAGTGCTGACTTAGCCAGAAGAGTAGAAGGTGATCTGAGATCAGGGGCTAAGGCACTAGCAGATAGGAAGAATAGATGAACCAAGATATAAAGGGAATGGATGAGTCAGAAGGGTCGAGGGTTGAACCAAGATAAGAGATAAGGAATGACTCATCCATGACTGGTATACAAGATGTAATCAGATCAAAGGGAAAGTCTATGACAAAAGAGATTTGAGTAAGCAGGAATGACAAGAACTAGATGAGTCAAAGAAACGGAGCATATCCGCATAGAATGTAAGTGGACTCATCTAGGAAATGATACAAGTGCATCAAGGTGAAGATATCAAGGAAAAGAATAGTCCAGATGCTACTCAGCTATGCTCCAGGGATGAATCATAACAGTTGGCTTCTAGATCTCGCCAACTATGATCTAAAGATGATCCACGTACCTGGTTCCCTTCTCTCCAGACCTGACGCACTCTCCCGTCGTCCTGATCGCTGTCCAGACGATTCTTCTGATAATTCTTTGGTTGTTCTCCTTCCCCCATCTCTCTTTGTCAATATCATCGACACTGCCTTACGATCCAGCATTACATCTCTATCTTTCTCTGATCCTTTAGTCCAACGAACTATTTCCAACCTTTCCGAATCTTCTCCTACCCTTCGTACTCACCTCTCAGATTGGAAATACAAGGACAATATCCTCACTTATCGCCACCATGTCTATATATCTCCTTCACTCCATCACAACATTGTTTCACGCTATCATGATCATCCTTCCTCAGGCCACCCTGGCTTCCTTAAAACCTGTCAATTGGTCTCTGCTGATTTTTGGTGGCCTGGATTAGTGTCCTTTGTCCGCCAATATGTTGCTGGTTGTGCCATCTGCCAAGCTAACAAGTCCAATACTCATCCCTCTTCTCCACCCCTCTCACCCATCAAATCGTCTTGTACCCGTCCTTTCCAACAGATTTCCTGTGATCTCATTACTGATCTTCCTCCCTCTAATGGTTTTGATTCCCTTTTGGTCGTGGTCGACCATGGGCTTACAAAGGGGGTAATCCTCTGCCCAACAAAGAAAACAGTCATCGCAGAAGGTATAGCAACTTTATTCTTTCACAAAGTCTATAAAAGGTTCAGATTATACGACAAAATCATCTCTGACAGAGGACCACAATTTGCATCCTCCTTTGCTAAAGAACTAGGAAAATTACTGAAGTATGATCTCGCTTTATCAACTGCTTACCACCCTCAGACAGATGGAGAAATAGAAAGAGTCAACCAAGAAATCGAAACATATCTTCGCATTGTTTGTGGTAATCATCCATCTGATTGGATAGACCATATCTCTACTGCAGAATTTACTCACAATCGTCATCCCCATTCTGTTACAAGGAAATCCCCATTCTATTTAATGATGGGCTATGAACCCCTAGCTCTTCCAACCGTAATCTCAAACAGCAACATTCCTGCTGTAGAAGAACGAATCAAAAGACTTCTAGCAGCTCGAGATGAGGCGTTGGCAGCTTATGAACTAGCTAGACAGTTGATGGCTGCACGATCGAAGAAGACTTTTACGCCATTCGCCAAAGGGGATAAAGTGTGGTTAGAAGCACGAAACCTGAAATGAAACATAGATAACCCAAAGTTTGCACCCAAGAGAGAAGGACCCTTTACCATTATCCAGGTGTTATCTCCTATCTCTTATTGCCTACATCTCCCCAACACCTGGAGGATTCATCCCGTCTTCCATGCCTCACTTCTCACCCCTTATCATGAGAACAATGTTTATGGAAAGAATTTCCCTCGACCACCTCCGGAATTAGTAGAAGGCGAAGAAGAATACGAAATTGAGAAGATAGTACATCATCACGGAACTCCATCAAACTGCTTCTATTTGATCTGATGGAAAGGATACTCCACCAAAGAAGATTCATGGGTCTCAGAGCGGGATATGAAAAATGCAAAGTCCACTTTAAAAGAATATAAAAACCGTCATCCCTTCCTTTCATCTCTTTAGCTTCTACTTTGATTGACGCTACCATCCTTCAGAAATCTTCATCTTCGCAATGTCTTCTATCTCTTCTGTTTCTTCTTTCATCGATATGCCTGCTTTAACTCCCACTCGTCCCGTTACACCTCTCGTCACCCTCGATGCTATTGCTACTACCGCCACTGATATCTCTGCCACCAGTACGCTTCCCCCAGGCGTACCCTACCCTCCTATGCATGCTGAACCAATGACTGACATACTCCTTGAGAAAGGACACAGAGAACGAGTTTATATAGAGATCCTTCGCCACCCTGGACATACCTTAGCCATCAACGATCTCCTACACCCCCATTCAGCACTTCATAACCTTTTCATGGCTCATCTAGGGTGTGGAACACTCGAAGTAATGAGTAGGATGATGACTTCTAATGCCCATGTTGGGCTTTTTACCTCGAAACTACGACGCATCGGAATGGACATTCAACGTCTCCTTGAGGATGCCATGCATCAGTTGGATATGACCCATATGTTAGAACAAATAGAAGAAGTCGCCAAGGAGAGAAACGAACGGCATGCGGCATACTTAGCTGCTACCTCCCCATCAGCCTCGTCATCACCTCTCACTCCCGAAGAACAAGCTCTTATGGATCGCGTTGAAGCCTGGTGGTTGGGTGGAGATCACACCATGCCCTTATCTCCACACCACCCTCGTTATCATGAAGCCTGTTTTTCCTGTCACTGCCTTGGTCATCTCAGAGTAGACTGCATCTTCTATCAATGCAGCCACTGCCTTAAATGGCATCCAGGTCATACCCAACATTCCTGTCCCCTACATTGTCGCACCCCGTCTCAATCATCATCATCATCATCTGCGTCATCCGCCTCTCATCGTGCCACTACTTGTTTTATTCTACCAGTTCCACCCCTGCCAGAAATCCCCTTTCCTCGCCGAAGTATGGGGTGTGGTCGTCCTAGAAGATCTCCACCTCATCCTCATTCTCCCAGCCCTCAGTCTGAAGGTTCCCTCATCGACATATACGATCCCATCACTGAATCCAACATGACGGGAGATGTCTGTGATATCTAGGATAAGACTAAACTGGCTGCTGTGCACTGGCTTACCTAGATGTCTCTCGCAGTAGCTTCGAGTGTACAAAGGGGGTAATGTTACGATTTCTTTCTTCTTTTGTGTATAACCATTGCACTGACCTTAGCCTTTCATTTCTTCTTGGATAATCCTACTTGGGATAAGTCCAATTTGTCTTCAGGCTGAGTCATATTTGCTTATTCTTGCTTATTCATTTATATATCTAGTAATCGGCCTGATTACTCAGTTGTTATATGTCATCATGAGTCATTCTCTTATCTTCTGACTCATCAATTGTTCTTTGACATTCCATCGCATTCTATATGACTCATCTATGGACAGCCTCATTCCTATTCAAGGCAGCATTCCCACACTGCCTCTCATCCCTCTTCACTATATAAATCCATCTACTTGCTGCCATGTACCTTAGTCTAGTTCTCCCTTATACAACCACTTCTCTTGTGATTGTCCCCTGTCAGACTCCGAAGTGTTCTCTTCCACTTCGTCTCCCTGACTCAAGTCTTTGTCCTACTCTGAGTGAACGCTTCTCCTTTGAATCCTTCGAGTATTCACTAGACGATACTCTACCCCGAACTCTTGACCCTAAAGGGCTACACTTGGACCTACCCGGTACAAGTGTAACAGTAGAGGGGACCTTCATCTATGGGCTTATATTATTCTTTTTTCTCCTTCGCAGGGTTGCTTTCCACCATGGAACTGTGTCAAGCTGACAAGGGTGGGTTTATTCAAATCATCTCATCGAGACGACTTCCTGACATGAAAAGCTGGATAAATGAGTTTGTTGATTGGACACCTCAGGTTAGCGATCTGCGGCATAGTGCCACTTCAAAAGCAGTTTGTCATTGTAATTCACCATCTGATTTTGTGCTCCATTATGCTATCCTTTAACAGTACATGACGAACAACTACCAAGCAAGAATGGACAGAAATTTCACAGGACGAATTTATTGGCACAGTGGTTAGAGGCATACTAACTCTGCTCTGAAAGACTAGTCTTGATCAAGGTATCAATCTATTCTTTCCTTTTCGCAAAACTTTTTCATTAGTTTTAACTTGTCATTAATATGTGGCACTGGGTCACAAACTTTCCACTTGCATATGCCATTTCCACAGTGCAACCCTGTCTGATGGAGTGTCAGTTCTTGAGTGGATGGATGGTCCATCTCATCCCTTTCCTGTGATGCCTGATAATGTTCTTTGGGCAGAAATATGTAGAAATCCAGATCTTACTAGCCACTGTGTGAGTTGCTGTTGTCTGCAATCAGTGGCCCAGACTATCAGGCTCTTTGAATCCAGACTCTTGAAAGGCAGGCTAGAGAACTCAATGCATCAGCATTCACCAGAGAGATGGAAATATGATACACTACAATAGACAGCCAATTTACATATACTCTATGGCTCATTCCTGTCGTACTCGCCTCTCCTCACTTCTCTGGATCCTCTTCTAGCTGCTTATCGAGCGCAAGCCAGGCTAACTTCGTTGATTTCAAGGCCTTCAATACAACACATGATCCTTCCTATATGAGCAATGAAAGCCCACCTGAAACACTGGATCGTAAACTAGTTACGTCCAAGTTAGCATACAAAAATCCTCCCGCAAAAGGGAAGCAAAGGGGAAAAAATTGTACTGTAGACCAGTCCGAGAATAGTCTGAATCGAGTTTCACGCTCATATCCAAAGGAAAAAGCGTGCGCCGCATCGCGATTGCACTCAAGGACGAGAACGTGTGCCAGCCATATTCCACACCGTGACAGTGCCGTCCGACCTTGTCGTTCCCCATGGGTGATGCTATACATCACTTGGGCCCAGCATATGTAGACATACGCCGACAGCCCACTCGTCGTCGCGACAGGTTACAGCAATTCGCCATTCGTTATTTTCGGACGGCTGATGCAATCCGAATCATACATATTTGCCTTTTAGCTGTCCATCGCACGACGACGGCGTTCCCACACGAGGGAGAACGCTCGGGGAGATGAAGGTGGGTTTCGGACGTCACGTTAGGTTAGGGATATTGGATGGGTAACATCGCTCGCCCGATCCCCGCGGCACATTTCAAAGCCCTGTCGCTCCCATGACCTCGCCTGTGAAGGGGTCTTGGGCGAGAGGAAGGGGTGCGTGTCTGGTATGCCGCGCAGTCAGTGACAACTGGGCTCGGCGAGAGCCGATCGAGGGGGATTGAAATGCTCAGACCTTACCCGCTCACGAGGTCGGACGTAGAGTCCTGTGCGTGGTGAGCATCGCAGCCTTCGAACTGGTCTAATGTAAAGAGAAAGGAGAAAAGGGAAGCACACCAACTTATGGGGCGTTTAGTCGGCCTGCCTATATTCAGACTCAGATTACCCTCCGACTGCCTCCATGCCGGGTGCGGTGCTCCTGCCGAGTCTCCGCTTTTGCTCGGCCGACTATCCTCATCCGAGTCATTGCTCGATAGATTGATGATCAAAGCACACGACCAGTTATACTAGTGTAAAGCCTACAAACGTATCCTTTGATTCTGAAAATTTAGGGATGGCAAGCAAAAACGCAATACATCAATTAAATAACACAGGGAATAGGTTATCCAACCCTTAATCAGTACACACCATTCCATTCATCTTGATCTTAATCCCGTCCCAACCGTCTCTTCTTCCTTCCCCTTCCCCGTTCCCTTTCGCTATCCTGCTGCTCGTCCGTCTCAAGCGCTGCCTCTTCCTCCGACGCCGTCGTCGTCTGAAGGGCACGTTTCACCCGCTCCGAGGCTCCTGCTCTGGCAGGCTTGGAGATCGCACGGCGTCGCGATCCATCTTTATCTGTCGGGCTGACGCCCGATTCTTCCCGGACGAGACTTCTCGTTCTAGGGCCCGAGCGTGTTGATACCTCCGAATCTGAGGCAAGGTGCGTATGGCTCTGGGAGAGTAATGTGCGCGAAATAGGCTTGGGTTTCGCTGGCGTGGTAGACTTTTGGGGGGAGACTGGTTTTGTGGAGCCAGCGGGAACCGAGGCGATCGTGGTAGAGCTGCGTGGCGGGCGACCTCGCCGCTTGGGCTTGGGCTCAGGATTTGAACTTGGATTCAAATTCAGTTCGTCGGTCGGTATATTCTTGTCCGTGTCCTTGTCCTTGG
>JBBPJU010001807.1:0-10096 GCA_038088875.1 Austroboletus festivus | reverse complement strand
CACCAATCACACGTATGATTTTCATCATTATATTCGAGATTTGCTGATTTTGGAGGAAAAGACGATAAATAAGGTGTCGGGTGACATCTTCCTCTGTGTCTTCGTCATCTTGGAAGCCGGAATCGACTTGCGATGTGGGCAGAGGAGACATGGGCAGATATGAGAGACGGAAGTAGCACAGTACACACATAACTACATGGGAGGTAAGATGTTATCTCTGCATCATTATTAGAACTCCATGCCAGGTGCCACCGAGTCCAGACCCGGGTTTTTTCAACTGGGTGTAGCTACCGTCTGGGCCCTTAGGAATGGCAGTTGAACCAAATACCACGTAGATTAAATGTAGATCTAGTTAAGGTTCTACTGTATATGGGCGGCAATATTTATAGGAAAAAGGGGACTACTATGACCATAAGAAGTGATCATAGGAAGATGGGGTGGGCTGTCCCATAGGGCTAAGGGTTACAGGAGATAGGCATAGGTGGGGGAATGGATGATCGCACCAGTGTAAGGGTGCGATCGAAAAGAAACTATAGTCCGATGATAAGAAATAGAGTTCATACCGAGATAACAGATGGGCATGGATGCGATCACATCCATGCAGGATAGGTGGGCCATTCTGGCATGCATGTGGTCTCCTCTAGGTGGATTAGTGGTGCTTGGACATTCCACCATCCTGGGACCATGTCTCCCAGTGGTTCCTCTCCCCAGGTCGCTCCCTCCACTTCTCCATTCCAGAACTGGTGCTGCATGTTGAGATTCCCTCCATAGGCGGCTGTAGAAATGTTGGCATTTAGCCATGGGCGATCCCCTTCATGAGGAAAAGGAGTGGCTCTCCGAGGATAGTCCATATGATGTGTGACACTATTCAGCATAACGGATTTGCTTGAGTCCGCTGTTGATTAGATCCTGACATTATTCCAAAAGTACTACATCTCACCCAAACCCACTTTCCACACCCTTGCGCTTCTCACATCCATCTTCACTTTTGCCTAGCATGCTATTCTTTCTAGCTGCTAGTTTCCCCACTCATTGTCCACTTAACAGTTAGCATTTGTGCTGTTTCTTCTATCTGCTCAAGAGCCCGCTGCACAGGGGTAAAGTGCACCAAAGAGAGGTCCGTCATCCTCAGCATAACTGCGACAGAAAGCAGCTGTGCCCCCACTGTGAATATGCCTGATCCCAGTATCAAGAACATGTGTTGACCTTACCTGCTCACGCCAACTCATAAATTCGGATTGTTGCTCTGCCATATTGTGTTAGGCCATGTTTCTGGATGGCAATATCAGCTCAGACATAGAATGCATCAATAACGTTCCCTGTTTCCCAGACCACAGGTATTGTCCAAGCAGTATACCACCATTATCCAGTATTGCTGTCATAGCCAGATGGATATCCTCCAGTTCCCTTTCCATTTCAGATCAGTATCTGTGTCCTGCCCCGGGACAGCTCCTGTCGAGCTCGATTTCCATGCGGAAAAGGAGTTTTGTTTTACAGATACCTCAACTCTCACTTGAGAAACATGGCTGCTGTGTGTGTGATCTCATTTAAATTTCCATCATTACTCTCTACCATCATATCTCATGCTTGATGTGCAATTCATGCAACTCCGCCATACTTTGTCCTATCCAATATGTCTGCTCCTACCTCCTACTTTCCCAAAGACAACTCCAATATGGAGATGACCCCTCATGCCGGAGTCAGTGTCCCATTACCCGAAACACACCCTGGAACTGTTAGGATTTCTTTTCCCTTTTTACATGTAATCATTATTTTGACTTAGCCTTTCTTCTTCGCTTGGATAATCCTATAAGGATAAGTCCAATTCATATTCAGGCTGAGTCATACTTTCTTGTTCTCACTTATTCATTCACACTTAGTAATTGGCCCAATTACTCAGTTACTATCTGTCATCATAAGTCAGCTTGCTTCCTTCTGACTCATCGATTCCCAATTACTCAGTTATTATCTGTCATCATGAGTCAGCTTGCTTCCTTCTGACTCATTGATTATTCTTTAACATTCCATTGTGTTTCACATGACTCATCTGCAGATAGCCTCGTTTCTTTTCAAGGCAGTATTCCCACACTGCCTCTCATTCCCAATCACTATATAAACTCATTTATTCGCTGCCATGTACTTTAGTCTAGTTCTCCCTTACAATCACACCCCTTGTGCTTGTTCCTTCCATCAGACTCCTGAGTGTTCTCTTCCACTCAGTCTCCCTGACCCCAGTCTTCGTCCTACTTTGAGTGGATGCTACCTCTTTGAACTCTATGAGTATTCACTAGATGATACTCTATTCTGAACCCTTGACCCTAAGGGCTACACTTGGACCTACCCGGTACAAGCATAACAAAAGAACTAGACTCTCAACTTGTGACTAGCTTTGCTTTAGATCACCCACCATTTCATCCCACAGACATATCAGTTAGCACCTTTGCCAAGAACCTGAACCTGAACCCGAAACTCCTGAACCTTCTGAATCCTCAGAAGAAATACCCTCTGATCCAGACGTCTTCATCCACAATGAACCAGCTGATCTCCCCAAGCTTGCTGGACAACTATCATCTACTCTAGTCATTCCCAGAGTGCCCACTCCCCCCAGTCCTACTCCACAACTGTTACGATTCACCCCTGGGACATAGCTGAGTGTTACATGGACCACTCTTTTCTTTGATTTCCTTTACCTTTGACCTACTTATCGATTCCTAGATGAGTCCTTTACCTTCCATGCGGATATGCTCCATTTCTTTGACTCATCTAGTCCTTGTCATTCTTGCTTACTTGAAACCCCTTTTGTTATAGACATTTCCCTTTGATCCGATTACTCAGTATATATCAGTCATGGATGAGTCATTCTTATCTCTTATCTTGGTTCAACCCTTGACCCTTCTGACTCATCCATTCCCTTTATATCTCAGTTCATCCATTCCCCCTATCTACCAGTGACTTAGCCCTTGATCTCAGATCACTTTCCCTTCTTCTGGCTAAGTCAGCACTTCTTTGATCTTCCATTGCATTCTTGGACAATCTGGTGACTCATCCACCTGATTCATCACCAGTACCCTAGACCCTATTCCCTTTGCCCTATTTCCTCTCTTGTACTACATAGCCGCCTCTCCTGCTCAGTACTTATAGCGGTTTCCTTGTACCATAGTTCCCCATCTTAGACCTCCCTTGAGGACTCCCTACTCCTTTGCATAATTCCCTGCTACCTCCCATCATGACTCCCTGACATCCCTGTATCCTCTACTTCCTTGAATCTATCACATATACCATTTCGTCGTCATCTGTCTGCCTCAGACATCCACCTGTCGCTTCTCTGACGAACCCCTGACCTTCAGTGTCATCTCTAACCACCGCCTTGCTGAAGCTCACTTTGTCCTGAACACCGGTGATGTTCCTCAGTTACCCCCCTTCTCGTCACATCACCGTATTCCCTTGATTACTGATGGCCTTCCCACTCCTGACCTCCTGACATCTGGCCATCCCTTTACATGCACCTGGCAGCATCCTCTGTCCTCCATGTCCATGGCGATATCCATCGCTTCCCCGGATCCCTGGTGATGTCCTCTTTCGTCGTCCATCACCATTTCTCTCGTCTACCCCTAGAGCTTACCTTGCCTTTCCCTTCTCCTATGCTTTCCGTCTCTGTATAGGGATACAAGGGCTACGCTTGGACCTACCCGGTACAAGCGTAACAACAACCGCAGACAGGTTGAGTCTTCTTCCCTCCCCTTGTACAACCCACATTACCTCCATCAAGAAACATGTCATCTATGAAACCCACCGAACTTCATCTCGGAACTCCTGAAGACTATGATGGAACTCCAGCCAAAGCTTTGCCTTGGTTAAGGATGGTTCAGCTCTACCTATCTGTTAATGAAGATCTTTATAACACAGATACCAAGAAGATTGCTTATGCATTGTCCTATATGAAGAAAGGAACAGCCCTTACATGGGCAGCAATGTTCAGAGAAACCAAGTTAACCGGAGGTAACTTTACTTTTGGAACATGGATGACTTTCGAAATATCCTTCAAGGATAGCTTTGATAACAAAGACACTAAAGGAGAAGCATTAGCCTGGCTGGCTAAAACAAGAATCTACAAAAACTGTTCCAGAGGGTATAACCCAACTCTTCAGAATTATATTGCTAATTTCAAGAACAAAGTCACCATTTCTGGAGTAAGTAATGATGATGTCCTCATCAACTATTTTGCTTCAGGAATCTCCATCTCCCTGATGCAACGAATCCATACCATGGAAACTGTGTCAACTACTATCGAAAGTTGGTATACCAAAGCTGCTCACTTCGCCACAGTCGAAGAAAGAGCTCTTGAAATCACCTCCCAATATAAGAAAGGTAACACTACCTTTACTCCAACATTCACCCCTAGGACCACTAAGGACCCCAATGCTATGGATGTTGATATCATCACAGTGTCGAAGAAACTGACTGAAGAAGAATGAGAAAGATGTCAGAAGGAAGGACAATGCTTCAAATGTTGTCAAAAGGGGCATATGACGAAAGACTGTAGGGTCAAGTTTGAAAGGAAACCCCCTGCAGTACCACCCAAAGACATTAAGGTCATCGAATCTGGAGTGGAAGAAGTAGGAGAACAAGTTGTGGGCAAGGTGGTGATGGATTTTTAAACAGGAGGACAAAAGCAATTCACATACCTCCTTTATCTCAACCATATACTAGTATCAAAGCTATGTGAATCCCTATTCAACTCCTCCTCGCATCAGACATGGTCAAAGTCATTGCCACCTCTGCCCTGGTAGACTCAGGAGCTCAAATCTCCTGCATAGACTGGGATTTCATCAGAAAACACCACCTTCCTCACCACCGACTCTCCTCACCCCTTACCATACGAAATGTGGACACCTCTCTAAATAAAGGAGGGTCAATCAACTTCACCACCACCCTTTTTGTCAACATCAATGGGTTTCTCCGACAAACAACATTCTATATCATGAATTGTGGAAAAGAAAACATTATACTCAGACTCCCTTGGCTAATAGAAATCAATCCTACGATCAACTGGAAAGAAAGAACTCTCCAAATCAACCAGAAAACCGATCAATCCACCGAGTTTGTAGCTCTTTATGAACAAATAAAACAGAAGAAAGAAGGGCTTTATACCAAATGGAGAAACCAAGAAATGTCTTCGCAACAAGTTTCTGTAGATGCCTTGGCTGATGAACATATCTTTGCATACTTAGATCAGACTGAAGATGATGTCATATGCACTCAAATTGCTCTAAGCAGGGATATGTCGCACTTAAAACCACTTCAATCATTATCCAGAATGATCCTGGCTAACCAATGCTTCATCCCTAACTTTTCCTTAACCTGTGGAACCCTGACTACCTCCACTCAATTAGCCATTGACAATAAGAAGAAAGAAGTGGTCCTACCAGATGCCTATTCCACATATAAAGATATCTTTGCTGATGAAGACACTCCTCTTCCCCCCAGTCAAGATTGTGACCATGAAATCAACCTCACCGAAGGTTTCATCCCTAAGATCGGGAAATTATATTCCCTCACGGTAGAAGAACAAAAAGCTCAAGATGAATTTCTAGATGAAAATCTGAAATCCAGGAAAATTTGTCCCTCCTCTCCGCAAGCTGCTCCGTTCTTCTTTGTAAAAAAGAAAGACAGAAAATTATGACCCATCCAAGATTATAGATATCTAAATGACCACACTATTCGAGATGCCTATCCCCTGCCATTGATCTCTGACCTCTTGGACAAGTTAAAAGATGCCCGAATCTTCACCAAGTTTGATATTCGTTGGGGATATAACAACATCCATATCAAGGAAGGGCACCAATGATAAGCAGCCTTCATCACCCATAAAGGACTTTTCAAACCAGTGGTGATGCCTTTTGGACCAAAAAATGCCCCTGCTACTTTTCAATGTTTTATGAATAAGGAGTTTAGAGATCTCATCACTGCAGGAAAAATCCTCATCTATATGGATGACATCTTAATTTTCTCAAAAAATCAGAAGGATCATGACGAAACTACCTGGCAAGTTCTCCAGCATATGAGAGAACTAAACCTTTGCCTACAATTACAAAAATGTCTCTTCAATGTCTCTGAAGTTGACTATCTCAGAATGATCGTCAAACCAGGTTCCCTCGCAATGGATCCTGTTAAACTCAACAGAATCACATCCTGGCCCATACCTACTAAAGTCAAAGATGTTTGCTCCTTCTTAGGCTTTGCAAACTTCTATCGACGATTTGTTCTCCACTATTCAGATATAGCTCAACCCCTCCTTGACCTAACAAAGAAAGACCAACAATGGGACTGGTCCCTGACATGTAATGATGCGTTCACAAGATTAAAAGAACTCTTCCTCTCCCAGCCAGTTCTTCAATTCCCAAATATTTCTACCCCTTTTGCCATTGCTACTGATGCCTCTAAATATGCCACAGGGGGAATTTTACTCCAAACCAATTCTAATGGAGAATGGCATCCCTGCTCTTACCTATCTCAAATCTTTTTGCCTATTGAATGAAATTATGATATTTATGATTGAGAACTCCTTGCAGTCATCCAAGCCCTCAAAGCATGGAGACATTATCTACTTGGTTCCTCTTTTCCTGTTCAGGTGTTCACTGACCATAAAAATCTATTGTATTTTAAACAACCTCAGAATCTTAATCATCAACAGGCTTGATGGCTCCTTGACCTTGCAGACTATGATCTGAAAATGATCCATGTCCCTGGATCTCTTCTTTCAGGTCCCGACGCACTATCCAGATACCCTGATAAATGCCCCAACGATTTCTCAGATAATTCTGCTGTCACGCTGCTTCCCCCATCTCTTTTCGTCAACCTCATCGATATAGCCTTATGAACTAGCATTATGTCCCTTTCCTCATCCAACCCTTTAGTCCAATGAACTCTTTCCCACCTCTCTGATGCACCCTCTCCTCTTTGTAATTGTCTCACTGACTGGAAATATGAAGATAATATCCTTATGTATCAAAACTGCATTTACATCCCTCCTTTGCTCCGACATGACATAGTCTCACGTTGTCATGATCATCCCTCCACGGGACACCCTGGTTTTCTTAAAACTCATCAGCTAGTATCTGCTGACTTCTGGTGGCCGGGCCTAGCTTCTTTTATCTGCCAATACATAACCAGTTGCACCATTTGCCAGGCCAACAAGTCGAATACACATCCGACCACTCCCCCTCTTCTCCCCATTAAATCCTCTTGCACATGCCTGTTCCAACAGATCTCTTGTGACCTTATCTCTGACCTCCCCTTATCTGCTGGCTTTGACTCCCTTTTGGTTGTGGTCAACCATGGGCTTACAAAGGGGGTAATTCTCTGCCCAACAAAGAAAACAGTCACCGCAGAAGGAATAGCCACCCTTTTCTTCCACAAAGTCTACAAAAGGTTTGGGTTATATGATAAGATCATCTCTGACAGAGGACCATAGTTTGCATCCTCCTTTGCTAAAGAGTTAGGAAAACTACTAAAATATGACCTCACCCTATCCACCGCCTACCACCCTCAGACAGATGGCGAAATGGAAAGAGTCAATCAAGAAATAGAAACCTCCTCTGTATTGTCTGTGGTAACCACCCCTCTGACTGGACTGAGCATATTTCCACCACTGAATTTACCTGCCCCCACTCTGTCACAGGAAAATTCCCCTTCTACCTGATAATGGGTTATGAACCTCTAGCCCTTCCATCCATTCTTCCAAGTAGCAAAGTTCCCGCTGTAGAAGAGAGAGTTAAAAGACTCCTTGCTGCCTGAGAAGAGGCCATTGCGGCTCATGAATTGGCCCAACAGCTGATGGCCACACGAGTCAAGAAATTCTTTACACCATTCACTAAAGGGGATAAGGTTTGGTTAGAAGCTCAAAATTTAAAAAGGAACATAGATAATCCAAAATTTGCACCCAAGAGAGAAGGGCCTTTTACCATTATCCAGGTGCTATCTCCTATCTCCTATTGATTACGCCTTCCCAGTACCTGGAAGATTCATCCCGTTTTCCACACCTCCCTTCTTACCCCTTACCATGAAAATACTGTATACAGAAAGAACTTCCCTAGACCACCTCCAGAGTTAATAGAAGGTGAAGAAGAATATGAAATCGAGAAGATCATACGTCATCATTGAACTCTGTCCAAACATTCCTATCTGATCTGATGGAAAGGATATTCTGCTGAAGAAGATTCGTGGGTTCCTGTGATGCGATCTACGGATATAGATCGAGGGCACAAAGATTTTGCCAAGTTCAAGCTGTCACTCAACAGTAGACAGGAGACTGATAGAAGTCCAGGATGGTTTGGGTAAGTCTTGTCGCATTCCTCACTTAGGAATGGCAATTGAACCAAATACCACGTAGATTAAACATAGATCTAGTTAAGGAATTACTATACATGGGCAGCACTATTTATAGGGGAGGGAAGAACTGCTATGACCATAAATAGAGATCACAGGAAAGGGGAAAGGCTGTCCGTAGGGCGAAGGGTTACTAGAGATAAGCATAGGTGGGGGAGGAAGTGATCGCACCAGTGTAAGGGTGCGATCCAAGGAGAAACTATAGTCTGATGATAAGAAATAGAGTTCATACCGAAATAATGGTAGGGCATGGATGCGATCACATCCATGCCTCGTCTGTAGGCCACTCAGGCGGGGGTGCAGTCTCCTCCAGCTGGACAGGTGGTGCTTGGACATTCCACCATCCTGGGACCGCGTCTCCTAGGGGTTCCTCTCCCCAGGTAGCTCCCTCCGCTTCTCCATTCCAGAATTTGTGCCTCATATCTAGGTTCCCTCCGTAGGCTGTGGTAGAGATGTTGGCGTTGAGCCAAGGGCAGTCCCCTTCATGAGGAAAAGGGGTGGCTCTCCTAGGGTAGTCCACCTGATGTGTGACATTACCCCATCAGTAAGGTCGATGAACCTCATCGATCTCATCCCAATCCATCATCCACCTAGTTAGATCCACCCTCCGTGCGCTCGGGGCAGAGATGCTGGGGGTGCCCTGGGGCGTCCTGTCGGCAGTAGGGACAGGTGTAGTGGGGGCAGGATGGTCGGAGATGGTGGGGACTTCCACATTGATAGCATTGATAGGTTCGGGCGACTGTTGGAGAGGGCGGGGTGTAATTTCTGCAGAAGGAGATTCTGGTGGAGAGAGGTTGCTTAGGTCGCTGAGGGTGTCTGGGTAAGGAGTGGGTGGTCGGGGTGGTGGGGAGCGGGGGCTCTTTTGGAGGGGACTCGTCAATTTCTCCGTCGGATCTGTCTGGGACTTCCGGGACCTTAATTTCCATAAGAGGTTGATTGATACGAATCGGGATGGGAAGAAGATTCTCTCGTTCTTCGCTATCTGCCGATTCTCCTCTGATCCGTCAATCCGGTTTAGTCTCAAATGGGAAACTGCTGCCATTAAGGAAGGTGAACTGTCTCGCAAGTTCAATGTCGATAAATCCTCGCTGTCCCATACCTCTGGGTAGTTGGAGGTAGATGGGATAGATCTTCCCGAAGAAGGTGGAGGCAGGGAGTCGTTTGATGAAGTATCCCAGCCCGCAGAAGTGGAGGGCGTCGAGGGTCTGAGCACCAGCCATGCGGAGATTTTCTGCGATCGCCTCACTAAGGTTTTCAACAAGGTTTTCTTCGACTAGGAGTCTTGTGGAGACATAGCTGTGGTATGTGTCGATGAGAAGGACTACTGAGGATAGTTTTCTCAGTTCCAGGTTGGCTTCTAATAAAGCCAATCCTTGGGGATCATCCAAAATGGCAGCGTAAGCGATTCTCCTATAGGAGGGTGGGAGGATCTGGAGATTGAAGACGTCTTTGATCAGGGCAAGGATAAGGGACATATATAAAGAAGAAAATGGCAGCGTGAGAGGAGAGATTGATATCTTCGGCATAGAGTTCGAAGTGAATTTGGATAACAAAATGTAAAGTGATTAAAATGGGTAAGGCGGGGCATCCATAGGGTAGGAAGAAGGGAAGGGCGTGGTTGATGATAAGGAGCGGAATGGTGGGCTAGTAATGATATGGGCAATAGTTCTCTTTGCAGTAGTGCTGGTGGGTCTGGATGTGTTGTTGG
>JBBPJU010001806.1:0-10099 GCA_038088875.1 Austroboletus festivus | reverse complement strand
GGACAAAGACTCCTTCCCTACAACCAAGAAGTTGCAGGAATACATGCAGGACTTCCAGCTTTATGCCGGAAAAGCTAAGATGATGGATGACACCGCCCTGATGGAATGGTTCGTCAGAGGCCTCAACTCATTGATCACAGAAAAAGTCATAGCCATAAAAGAGCCGGAAACCCTCAAAGAGTGGATCGAAGCCACTCACAGGCAAATGAGACAGATCGAAAGAGTTCGAGACCTGAAAGGGAATCGATACAAGGCCAAAGCATGAGACCCTAACACCATGGATGTTGATGTCATCAAACTATCCCCATTCAATCGCGCCAAACATGTAAAGGAAAATCACTGCTTCATCTGTCACAAAGTAGGGTGCTCTACCAGGAACCATCTGCGACCAGGAACATCTTCCCACACTAAGTTCCAAAAGAAGGAACAAACTAAAGAAATCTCTGCCACCCCCACGTCATCGGCAATAGCCAACTACATTAAAGTTCTCGGAGACAAAGACGTAAAAGAAGAAGATGTCATTAAGATCCTCAAAGAGGTATACAAAGACCCGGTCTACCAAGGGGAAGAAGAGGAGGAAACTGTCACTAAAATAAGCACAGAAGAACTTAGGAACTGCATAGAACGAGCCAAGGGTTTTTAGTTAGGAGAGCTCAAACAATGTGTAACTCTCCTATGACCTGGAATGTACAATCCATAGAACAAAAGTCAATCACCATTCCCATTCAAATAATTCCAGGAACCACTGAACTAAAAGCCCTCGTCGACAGTGGAGCAACCAATTGCTTCATCAATGAGTCCATAACCAGGAAACTATGACTTCCCCTCACAAAACTAAAGATACAATGAATCGCCGTCAATGCAGATGGGACATCCAATACCAGAGGAGATATAACCCACAAAACCACCCTCACTACATCTATCAGAGGAAGAAGGGAAACCAGGGACTACCTAGTGATCAAAAGTGGAAAAACCGACATGATCCTGGGATTGAGTTGGCTAGCACAACACAACCCAATGATCAATTGGGTACACAGGGAATTGAAGGGAGGAAAAAGGAGCGAAAACCTGGAGGAACAATGGTACCTAATCAAGTACCTCACTACCAACTTGGCGGAGGAACCGAACAAGGAGGTCCTTATCCGATGCTGTACAGATCAGGAGGAAATCCACAAGCTGACTATCTCCACGGACATCGCCCAAAAGGAACAGAAAGGCGAAATACTTCTCCCGGAAAAATTCCGAAAATACCAATCGGTGTTTTCAGAAGAAGCCACTATGACGCTACCTCCCAAATGAAGCTATGATCACCATATTGACCTCCTCCCATCCTTTATGCCCAAACGAGCCAAAAACTACCCCTTAAATCCAGAACAAACAGAGGCATGCCAGAAGTTCATCAAGGAACATCTGAAAAGTGGAAAAATCCAAGCATCCAAATCCCCTCAGGCATCTCCCTTCTTCTTCGTCAATAAAAAAGATGGGAAACTCTGACCCTGCCAAGATTATTGTTATCTCAATGAGCATACAGTTAAAAATGCATATCCACTTCCACTCATCGGAGATTTGATCGATAAACTAAAAGGGTCCAAGATCTTCACCAAAATGAATGTATGGTGGGGATACAACAACATTAGAATAGTCCCCGAAGATAGATGGAAAGCCGCTTTCATCACACCCTTAGGATTGTTCGAACCAACAGTAATGTTCTTCGGACTCTGCAACTCCCCAGCCACCTTTCAAGCATTAATGGACGATGTCTTTGCCGATTATCTAGCTGAGGGATGGTTAATCATATACATGGATGACCTTCTCATTCACTCCCCAAATCAAGAAATCCACGATGAAAGGACCAGGAAGATACTGGAAAGGATAATGAAACACGAACTCTACCTCAAATTGGAGAAATGCTCCTTCGACACCAGAAGCACTGAATACTTCGGAATGATCATCTCCAAAGGGCAAACAGAGATGGACCCCACCAAGTTAAAAGCCATCAAAGAATGGAACCCCCCATCTACCGTAAAAGGAGTATGCTCCTTCCTAGGCTTCTGTAACTTCTACAGGAAATTTATTGATGGGTTCTCTACTAAAGCCAAACCCCTCATCGAACTAACCAAAAAGGAGAGGAAATGGTCATGGAATCCCCCCAAGGAGAATGGCTTCAGAGAGTTACAGAAACAATTTTTGAAGCAACCTGTACTCTCCATCCCAAATCCGGAAAAACCATTCTATGTCATGACTGATGCTTCGCTAGTGGGAACGGGGGGAGTAGTGATGCAGAAAGATACGAACAGAGATCTCCACCCATGAGCCTATAGATCCAGTACCCTATTATCAACGGAACGAAATTACGACATCTACGACAAAGAACTCCTGGGAGTAATACACGCCCTAAGTGACTGGAGACATTACCTGTCATGCATCAGGTGGACTACCCAAGGAGAGCCACTCCTTTTCCTCACAGAAGGGGACTGCCCTTGGCTCAACGCCAACATTTCCACCGCGGCCTATGGAGGAAACCTAGATATGAGGCACCAGTTCTGGAACGGAGAAGCAGAGGGAGCCACCTGGGGAGAGGAACCCCTAGGAGACGCAGTCCCAGGATGGTGGAATGTCCAAGCACCACCTGCCCAACTGGAGGAGACCACACCCCCGCCTGAGTGGCCTACAGACGAGGCATGGATGTGATCGCATCCACGCCCTACCATAGTTTCGGTATGAACCTTATTTCTTATCTTTGGACTATAGTTTCTTTTAGATCGCACCCTTACACTGGTGCGATCACTTCCTCCTCCACCCATGCTTATCTCTTGTAACCCTTCGCCCTACAGACAGCCCTCCCCCTTTCCTGTGATCTCTATTTACGGTCATAGTAGTTCTCCTGTTACGGAACGATGGGTGAGGCCTCCAACTCCGTACCCTGAGGAGTTGGATGCGCCGTCTTTTTCTTTTCTTTCTGCAGGGCAACCAATGGACGTCGACGATGACTTTGCTAGTGGGCTAGCGTGGGGGGAGTCTCTGGACTTATGGAACGCTTCTCCTCTGCTGCCGGAGAACCAGGAGAACGTACCTCCAGAGAACCCTGAGTGGTTCGCATGGGACGCCGAGGAAGTGGCGGACTTCCTACTACGGGCTCAACGCCCATTCCCTTTCCTATGAGGGGCTCTCCCCTGTCTTCTTTTCTTCTCTTCCTTTTACTTCCCATTTTACTTAGAGTTCGCCCAGATGGGCCTTCCTCCTATCTCAACTAGGATACCTCCCCTTGCTCTCTGTTATGGCAAGTCACTGCCTCGCCCATACCTACTCCACACAGCATCCGAGAGGCAGTGTTACACTTCTTATTTCCGCCAAGCTAACGTATCCGCTTTAGAGATAAGGTTAGAACCTTCTCCTCAATTAGGGGACGGTTCCACGCACTGCCCTTCTCTTTTCATCCATAGGCAGTGCGTGCCTCGTTTCATCTCCCCATTTCCGGACGCTTTCCATTCTCCAATTCCAAAGCGGAGTTGGACCTATTCCTCATCCAGATTTCTAATCCGAATGGGAATACCTTCCCATCACCATCAGTTACATATATAAGCACCTTTGTATTATAGTTAGCTCCCTAGCTAAATTCTACGTGATCTTACGTGAAGTGTTTATGCTGTACCTTGCAAGGTGGACAGCCATCCCTTGCTCGAGAGAGTTCTATTCAGGCAGACCCTGAACTACCGCTTGATCCTCTATCACGAGGCCGCCGCCGCCCGCCTATCCGTCCTAGCCGTCTGTCTACGCTACGGACCTTCGACAGGAGCCTTCGATCAGCTTATCGCCGAGCATCTCGGACTTCACGTCCCGCATTCCGTATCATCTCCCCTCCCCTATAAATAGTGCTGCCCATGTACAGTAATTCCTTAACTAGATCTACGTTTAATCTATGTGGTATTTGGTTCAAACTGCCATTCCTAAGTGAGGAATGCAGCAAGACTTACCATAACCATCCCAGACTTCTATCAGTCTCCTGTCTACTGTTGAGTGACAGCTAGAACTTGGCGATATCTTTGTGTCTTGGATCTATACCCATAGATCACATCACAAAAGATCTAGTTGAACCTTGTTCACTCCTTGTTCTACCAAGAAGAGTCTAGTGGGCCCAAAGACCCCACTAGGGAAGATCCGCCAGAATTTACTCAGCCACTGACCTCCCATCCGAGGGAGAAGAAAATCAAAACGTCGACAACTCCTATCAAAACCATCCTATCCCTGATTCATCTCGAAGACTTCGAATCAGAGGAAGTGCTACTACTCCTAGCCATCATCTCAACCCCCGACCCTATTCAACCAGAACCTATTGTTGCCCTTCTCAGAGCCTACCTGCACCTCTGGCTCTTATGTAACACTGAAACTGTTGCAGCCAACAGAAATCCAACTCCTGTCCCACCTAATACAGCTACGTCGCACCCAACCGAACATGAATTAGAACTGGATATCGATCCGCCACCACCCCTACGGAAGGAGTGGACCAGGATGTCAGAAAAGCAAGCTGGATTACCAACAGATTTCTCTGGAGAATCAGAAGATGCCACATGGTGGATCATGACCATGGCAAACTACTTCTCCATGAACGATGACATCTACACCTACGACCAAGACAGAATCAACACTGCCTTGAACAAGATGAGCAAAGGGAGAGGAAAGACGTTCTCAGAAGCATACTACAATCAGCGAGAAGCAGGAACGGTCCCAGATACTGAGGGTTGGAAAGCCTTCAAAGAAAGATTTCTTGCAGCATTTTCATCCAAGGAAGACCACTTGGACCATAGGAGGAAGTTAGCTGCTCTTAAACAGAAGGATAAAGACTCCTTCCCTACAACAAAAAGGTTGCAGGAATACATGCAGGACTTCCAGCTCTATGCCAGAAAAGCAAAGATGACAAACGACGCTGCCCTGACGGAATGGTTCGTCAGGGGCCTAAATCCATTAATCACAGAAAAAGTAATCAGCAACAAGGAGCCGGAAACCCTTAAAGAGTGGATTGAATCCGCTCACAAGCAAATGAGGCAAATCGAAAGAGTCCGAGACCTGAAAGGGAATCGATTCAAAACGGAAGCGCGAGACCCAAACACTATGGATGTAGACGTCATCAAACTATCTCCATTCAATCGCACTAAACACATCAAGGAAAATCGTTGCTTCATATGCCATAAAGTAGGGTGCTCCACCAGGAACCATCCGCGACCAGGAACATCTTCCCACAATAAGTTCCAAAAGAAGGAACAAACCAAAGAGATCTCCGCTACACCCACGTCATCAGCGATAGCCGACTATATTAAAGTTCTCGGAGACAAGGACATAAAAGAAGAAGATGTCATCAAGATCCTCAAAGAAGTGTACAAGGAACCAATCTACCAAGGGGAAGAGGAGGAGGAAACCGTCGCTAAAATAAGCACAGAAGAACTGAAAATCCAAGTAGAATGTGCCAAGGGTTTTTAACTAGGAGAGCTCAATCAGTGTGTAACTCTCCTAAGACCTGGAATGTACAATCTATAGAACGAAAGTCAATCACAATTCCCGTTCAAATAATTCCAGGAACCACTGAACTAAAAGCCCTTGTGGACAGCGGAGCAACCAACTGCTTCATCAATGAATCCATAACTCGGAAACTATGACTTCCCCTCACAAAACTAAAAATACGGAGAATAGCCATCAACACAGACGAAACATCCAACACCGGCAGAGATATAACCCACAAAACCACCATCACTATGTCCATCGGAGGAAGAAGGGAAACTAGGGACTATCTCATAATCAAAAGCGGAAAAACCGACATGATCCTGGGAATGAGCTGGCTAGCCAAACACAACCCAATGATTGATTGGGTCAACAGGGAACTAAAAGGAGGGATGAAAGGAGCCTGCCCAGAGGAACAACGGTACCTGATCAAGTACCTAACCACCAATCTGGCAGAGGAGCCCAATGAAGAAGTACTCATCCAATGCTGCACCGATCAGGAAGAAATTCACAAACTCACCATCTCAGCAGACCTTGCCTGAAAAGAGCAAAAAGACAAGATAGTGTTACCAAAGAAATTCCAGCAGTATCAATCGGTATTTTCGGAAGAAGCAACCACTACCTTGCCACCAAAAAGAAATTACGACCATCACATTGACCTCCTCCCCTCCTTCGTTCCCCGAAGAGCCAAAAACTACCCATTAAACCCAGAACAAATGGAAGCATGCAGGAAATTCGTAGAGGAACATCTAAAAAGCGGAAAAATCCAGAAATCCAAATCCCCCCAAGCATCCCCCTTCTTCTTCGTGGACAAGAAGGATGGGAAACTCTGGCCCTGCCAAGACTATCAGTACCTAAATATGCACATGGTCAAAAATGCCTATCCATTACCCCTCATTGGAGATCTGATCGACAAATTAAAAGGGTCTAAGATCTTCACTAAGATGGATGTACGATGGGGATACAACAATGTTCGGATAATACCCGAAGATAGATGGAAGGCCGCCTTCATCACACCTATGGGGCTATTCAAGCCCACCGTAATGTTCTTCGGGCTCTGCAACTCCCCCGCCACATTTCAAGCATTGATGGACGACATCTTTGCGGATTACTTAGCCGAGGGATGGCTAATCATATATATGGATGACCTCCTCATCCACTCCTCCAACCAACAAACCCATGACAAAAGAACCAGGAAAGTTCTGGAAAGAATGATGGAACACAAACTATACCTAAAATTGGAAAAATGTTCCTTCAACACTAAAAGCACGGAATACCTTGGAATGATTATCTCCAAAGGACAAACAGAGATGGACCCCACCAAACTCAAAGCCATCAAAGAGTGGAATCCCCCAAGTTCAGTAAAAGGAGTACGGTCCTTTCTAGGGTTCTGCAACTTCTACCGAAAATTCATAAATGGATTTTCGACCAAGGCTAGACCACTAATTGAATTAACCAAAAAGGAACGGAAGTGGTCTTGGGGAATCGAAGAAGAAAAGGCCTTCAGGGAACTCCAGGAACAATTCCTGATAAAACCAGTGCTCTCTATCCCAGATCCACATAAACCCTTTTTTGTCATGACAGACGCATCCTTGGTGGGAACAGGGGGAGTGTTAATGCAAAAAGATCTCAACGGAGATCTCCACCCATGCGCATATCGATCCAGCACTCTATCCCCGGCGGAACGAAACTACGACATCTATGACAAAGAACTCCTAGGAGTAATACATGCGTTGGATGACTGGAGACACTACCTAACTGGGACTAATCACCTGGTGACCCTCCTAACGGACCACAAAAACCTCCTATACTTCAAGGAAGCATGGAAACTCTCGAGACGACACGCACGATGGCAACTATTCCTACAAGAATATGATCTGATATTCCATCACCTCCCAGGAACATAAATGGGCCCAGCAGACGCACTATCCAGGATACCAAACCCAAACCTTGATAATGACAACAACCAGATCAAACTACTGCCGGAAGAACTATTTGTCAATCAGATAGATGTTGCACTAAGAGACAAAATTAAAGCATCCACCGAAAAGGACCCATTGGTATTAGACACACTACAACGCATGTACAAAGAGAACCACATCCCCAACAAATCCCACCCCTCGGACTGGACTTATGAGGAAGGACAACTCTACTTCCGCCACCGCCTCTACGTACCCCCTGACACCAGAAAAGACCTAGTCCATTTCATCCATTCATCTGCCGCCGGAGGACATGGGGGACAACACCAAACAATCCAACTCCTATCCAGAGACTATTGGTGGCCCGGACTCTCCACATTCATCCGAAAATACATTGCGGGATGCCCAATATGCCAACAAAACAAAAATATCAATAACCCATCCCATCCCTCATTAGTCCCCATTCCCGTCACCAGCCCACACCCGTTCCACACTATCTCCATGGATATGATTACGGACTTGCCCCCATCCCATGGTGTGGACTCTATATTGGTCATGGTGGACCACGGACTTAGCCGGGGGGCAATTTTCATCCCAACTACCAAAACAGTTGATGCGGCAGGAGTGGCAACCTTATTTTTCAAACACATATTCCCACGCTTCGGATTACACTCAAAGGTAATCTCAGATCGAGGCCCACAATTCGCATCGGCATTCGCCAAGGAACTTGCCCGACTACTTGACTATGATGTCGCCCTATCTACCACATACCATCCACAAACCAACGGTGAAACCGAACGAGTAAACCAGGAGTTGGAAACCTACCTATGGATATTCTGCCAAGGACAACAAGATCTATGGAGTGAACTACTCCCAATGGCAGAATTCAACCATAACTCCTTGGTACACTCTGCAACCAAACAAACTCCATTCAGCCTGATGATGGGATATGAACCAAGAGCTTATCCACCAATCAGAAAAACCTTCAACCCCGCCCTTGAAAAATGCCTGAATGGATTGGAAAATGCCAGGGATAAGGCACTAGCCGCGATCACCAACGCCCAACAATTCTCCCATAACTACCCCAAATTCAAACCTTGGAAGAACGGTGATAAGGTGTGGCTATCCAATAAAAACCTTAAACTCTCCTATCCATCAAAGAAACTTGGCCCAAAAAGGGAAGGTCCCTTCCGCATTACAAAAGTCCTATCACCCGTAACCTACCAATTGGAATTACCCGCGAACTGGAAAATCCATAACATATTCCACGCCTCCCTCCTTTCCCCATTTGTCCAAAATGAGGAATATGGAATTGCCGAAACCCCACCACCCTCTGATATCATCAGTGACAAGGAGGAATATGAGGTCGAGCGTATCATCAACCATAAGGGATACCCGGGATGACGATCCTATTTAGTGCAATGGAAAGGATACTCTACCGTGGAAAACACCTGGGAATCAGAAAGCAACTTCACCCATGCCGACGAAACACTACAAACCTATAAAAGAAAACACAAAATATGATCGACGATAAACAACCCACTGAATGCTGTGACTTCTACAAGTTCTCCCTCAAAGACAATAAACCCACCAAATACTCCTACCACTTCTCACGCATCTCTGTATTTATCCCAAAAAGAAAAAGACATTATGACCAGCAACATATCCAAACCCACAGGTGCTACTGCAAAGAGAACTATTGCCCATACCATTACTAGCCCATCATTCCGCTCCTTATCATCAACCACTCCCTCCCCTTCTTCTTACCCTACGGATGCCCGGCCCTACCCATTTTGGTCACCTTATGCTTTGTTATCCAAATCCACTTCGAACTCTACGCCGACGATATCAATCTCTCCTCTCACGCCGCCATTTTCTTCTTTATATATGTCTCTTATCCTTGCCCTAATCAAGGACGTCTTCAATCTCCAGATCCTCCCACCCTCTTATAGGAGAATTGCTTACGCCGCCATTTTTGATGACCCCCAAGGATTAGCCTTATTAGAAGCCAACTTGGAACTAAGGAAATTATCCTCCGTCGTCCTCCTCATCGAAACTTATCGCAGCTATGTCTCCACAAGACTCCTGGTCGAAGAAAACCTCGTTGAAAACCTTAGTGAGGTGATCGCAGAAAATCTCCACACAGCTGGCGCTCAGACCCTCGACGCCCTCCACTTCTGCGGACTGGGATACTTCATCAAATGCCTCCCCGCCTCCACCTTCTTCAGGAAGATCTACCCTATCTACCTCCAATTACCCCGAGGTATGGGACAGCGAGGATTTATCGACATCGAACTTGCAAGACAGTTTGCCTTCCTTAATGGCAGCAGTTTCCCATTTGAGACTAAACCAGATCGACGGATCAGAGGAGAATCAGCAGATAGCGAAGAACAAGAGAATCTTCTTCCCATCCTGATTCATATCAATCAACCTCTTACGGAAGTTAAGGTCCCGGAAGTCCTGGACAGATCCGATGGAGAGATCGACGAGTCCCCCCCTAAAGAGCCCCCGCTCCCCACCACCCTGACCTCCCACTCCCTACCCAGACACCCTCAGTGATCTAAGCGACCTCTCTCCACCAGAATCTCCTTCTGCAGAAATGACACCCCGACCTCTCCAACCCTCTCCAGAACTTACCAATGCTATCAATGTGGAAGTCCCCACCATCTCCAACCATCCTGCCCCCA
>JBBPJU010001805.1:0-10102 GCA_038088875.1 Austroboletus festivus | reverse complement strand
ATGAATTTCGCCTTGTTTTTTTTTTTTTTTCTTTTTTTCTCTCTCTCTTTATGTAACTTGGAGCTTATTCGTCTCGACGTTGGATAGTTCGTCAAGTTGATCACCTTCCCCGATGGCGAGCGACCCCCGCTACTATTCCCTCCATCGACCCCGTCTTCCTTCCCTCTCTGACTTGCCCGATTCCCCCTCCGTTTACAGCCACGCTTACAACTCACCACCCTCAATTGACCCCGACGACGAAACAGCATCTACAATCCGCTCCCTCTCCACCGAAGGCGTGTACGACGACGCCGACGATGATGACGCCGCTTCGCACCGAATTAGTATACAGGGTCCCAGGATCAGGTTTCACTCTCGCGCACCTTGGGAGACAGATGATCCCGTCACACGTCCCAGCGAGTCAGACACCAGCCTCAAGTCGAGCACCATCAGCAGCAAGCTCAGGGGAAAAGCCATCAGAGCCGACGGTCTCATCCGCACTCTCGCCAGAGGCTCTTCCGCTGCCAGCAGACCTAGCGTCGATTCTGCACGCTCGCAGGCCTCAACAACCTCGTTTGAAGTCACAGCCGGAAACTACTCCAACTCTCGCGGTGCCCTCTAGTGAGTGGATAAAAATCTCTCGTCCCCTCCTCCCCTCCTCCCTTGCCTTGTTGATGTCCCTCTCAGTGATCTTGCAAGGCAGTCCATGTCAACCTCTTCCCTCTCCTCCTCTACCACGTCTGCATCCGTACGCCACCAATCCTCCGTTCGGACGATAAATTTTCCAAGACCCCCCCATTACTTCGCTCAGACTCACTCACTCAGCTCGGATGTCCCGCCAATGACCTTTGAGAGCCCTCCCACACATTCCTCATCCTTTGACACGTCCCGCATTTCTAATGACCGTAGCGCGAAACCATCTTCGGTTCCTTCCCCCCAAGAACGACCATCTCACGATGAATTCGTACACCCTTACGCTAATCCCGATTTGGTCGTTTACCATGCTCCCTTCCCCGAGACTTCTCTTCACTCCGTCTTGGGGGATGCAACTGGGAGTGACTCTAATAGTATCATCACCGACTCGACGAGCATCAGATCCGCCCCATATTCAGTCATCTCCACTGAGACATCCACAACATCATTAACCTCTCGCGATGTCCCTCACGGAAATGCTCGTATCAACGGCAAGGAAATTTCCTCTCCCATCTCTTTCATTTACCAGAACGATATGAGTTATGTTGATCGCGACAACAAATTTTTGTCTCTCCATCCTCCCCCCGTTGGCTTCGAGGGACCGATCCGGAGCAATCCTCGATCACCCACCGTCACCCTCATCTCTCTTCAGGAAGCTCAAGCGAGGGAGAGGATCCGCAGCACTACAGTCCATACTACAGTCGCTCGACCAAAGCTGCCCTTTCCCGATCCGGATGATATACCCGAGAAAGCGGAAGACCAGACAGACGAGATGGGTACTCAAGCTCGTACACATGTTCGTTCAACTAGCGTCGGAACCCGGTTCAAGGAAGAGGAATCCGCTGTTCCAACCTCGGCGAGTGTTCCTCCTGGGAGACCACTCAAACACAAGAAGAGCGGGTTCATGCGGCTTTTCAGCGGTCGTAACTCAGACGGGGAGAGGGACAGAAGCCTGCCCCCGCCAGTCCCTTCATTTGCCGATGCGTGCGTTGAAGAAACTTGGCATACTCGTGGAACTGGAAAGACTTCGAAGCTCGTACTCGCAAGGGCACCGAAGCAGTCCTTTTCGCCCATACTCCATAGTTCGGATGCGAGTCGTAGCACGTTGGCTTCGACAAGCAGTACATCATCCAGTCCCGATGCGAAAAGGCATTCGCCTTCCTCACGTAGACGACAACCTCCTCCTCTTTCCATTGTCACCAAATCGAACCCCAACCTGGCCGAGGGGAAAGGTTCGCCGACGGGCTCGAATTCACCACCACTTCTCTCCCTTACTGTTCCGCTGAGTGCTCCTCCGGGCAGCACTGACTTTCCCAGCCTCAAGCTTCGACCTGTATCTGTCTCCTTCAGTTCCCACTTTGCCGACATAGTGGCAGGTAGTACAGATGAACCGCAGCGTGATGTGCATACGCCCAGTTCTGCTGCGAGTTCAAGTACCGCGCTGTCTCCCTTTACGCCTGCTTCCGCTCGTCGTAGCGATGATGCATCAGCGAACGCAGTGGAGATGTCGGGTGAAGAGCACTTGACCATTGAATGGTTACAGGATGAACTCGCATCCGCTAAGAAGGCTTGGCAGCAGCAAATTTGGGAGCTGCGCGAACAGATCAGAGACCTAACATCTGAATTAGAGGGCTTCCGAGCGGCGGATAAACAAGAGTATTGCGAGGTCTGTGGTCGGGGAGAACTACTCAGGTGCCATGTTTCACCTACGGACGAGCAACAGCCGACTTGGAAGCGGAGTATCGTCAACCGGCCAAGGGCTCGCACTGGCGACACGGCACGTTTTGCTAGCGGAAACTGAAACATTTATGCTCCCGTCGATGGTGGCAAAGCACAAGTCATATATTGCAACTAGTTTCGTATGGGTGTCTTCTCATAGGCTTCACGACCTTTATTTTATTCTACCCCTGCCTTTCACTCATTTACTATTTCTTATCCCTCGTTTTGTTTGTTTCGATTTCAGTCTAGTGTGCATATATATCTTTAAATACATATACCCTCGATTACCATACTCGACGTGCTGTTTGGCATATGTAATGATTTTAACCTCCAGCAATCAAACATCATCGTCTGCTCCGAGAAGCCAGCCAATTCCTTTCTGAAGGACACGACTTGCTTGCGCCGAAACCTCGCCATCAAATCTACCTCTAGCTCCATCCCTGCTGCTCGATCGTGTGTCACCTGCAGAGCTACCAGAACGCCCACGTCTGGTGACAGCGAGTGTAAAATTGGATGCCATACGATTGAACGCTCTGCCGGCTAGAGCAGCAGCATCTTCGGCATTTATGAGAGGCGTTGTGGGCATGTGTAGTTCACCGAGCCTCTCTCGGAGAAATGATAATTGATTCTGCGGAGGTGTGGTGTGTTTCGATCGAGTGACCGTCCTATGATCCAAGTCTCCACGACGGCTCTCAATGTCTTCCGTCCCCAGGCGTCTCCAACATGCGAGAACGTCGCCAAGTTTGTCGGCGGGACAAAATTGCAAGGCGCGACCCAAAAGTGTGAGCTTGGCTTCAACGTCCTCAAATTCAGGGTGTCGTCCGAGCTGGAAGCAAGCAACCCAGCAAACATCGCTTGCCTCTCGAACGGCGTCGTTCACTTTGCCACCTGATGTCTCCATAGTCAACTTTGAGACCGTTTCGATCATCCGTTTGCTAGCCTCGTATGCACGTGAAAAGTCTTCTGCTTGGAGTGCAGTATCTGAGAGCATGGCGAGTACCCTTACTTCTGCAACCGCGTCACCTTTAAAGCCGAGCTTGTGTAGAAGATCGAGGATAACCTCTGTGTGCTTATATGCGTCTGGTGTGCTCGACAGGACGCGCGAAATAAGAGAAAGACGGTCCTTGGTGAGGCGAATCTCGATCGGCGATAGCGGAACGCCCGGACGCGAAAGTACGTTGAAGGAGGAAAGGCGGGAAGTCGCTTCAATGAAGTCGCGCTCTTTACTCAGACGCTCTGAAGGAGGTGAAACTGAAAGGCTGCAAGAAGGAATAAGTCATTTGACGCTGAGGAAATTCATGCCTGTACCAGTCATAAGCACGCTTCATGTCGCCTGACTTGTAATTTCCCGAGCTGGCATTATCATAAAATTCACGTGAGACAGAGAGACAGATATCTTCCACAGCGAGAGGAGATAGGGACAACCTCCCGTGGCTTTGTAGGAGCTCGCGTGCGATATCGAATGCTGCCAAATCGATGAGAGTACACGGCATAAAGATTAAAAATAACTCACAACCCGAACTCAGCAAGCCAGCGAAGAAGATAGAAGACACTTCCTCCCTCGAAAGAAGTCCGAATGCACTCTTAAGCCCGGTCTCATTACCTCCACAAAGCTTGAGCATATCCTCCAACAGCCATTCCCATTCGTTTTTCCCATCGAGTTCAGTCGAATTCCCTGTGCGCCTGGCCATTCTATTTGCCCATGCCCGTTGTTCTACTGCGTCGTGTGCGCTCTGTAAAAACCATCGCAAAGGTGTCCCTACGTTCCACCGCGATAGTATTTCTCCAGACTCTATATGTACATCCAATGTGTCCAATGCACATGCGAGAGAGCCAAGTGGGAGAGGTTTGAAGAAAATCATTAGATCAGAGGGTGAACAATGCGGTCGCGTCGTGGATGGTGCCACGAACGACCCGAGAGACATCATTGTCGCGTCTGCTTCGTCCGCTTCATCTTTGACCCCTGGCGTGATTTCCCAGGCTGGGAGACACTCGAATATGGAGCTCATTGTAGACCACTCAGTGCGGCTATCACTGCCATATAGACACGCAAGAGCCAGTCTTGCGGCATCTTCATCATTGCGGATAACGCGGCGTACGATAGCAAGGGTAGGATTTGATGCTTCAAAGATTGCGGCGACAATTGGTAACGGGGAGGAGAGGACATAGTCATAAAGCGGGCGAGTAGGAAGGCTCGGGTCTGGGTTACCAGCTCGCTCTGCACGTGCTTCTAGAACGAACAGGTAGGGCATTACAAGGCACATGATATCATTTGCGACCGTTTCTGGAGTTGAATAAGCCAGGTAGGCACTTATGACCTCTGCAGGCTCCATGCCCCGCCAGCGAGTAAGCGTCCAATCCTGGCTGTCCTGGGGTTCGTGAGGCTGAGGAGAATCGTAGACTAGACGGGAAAGAAGGCTAAGCTCTTCGCCTAGTTCGTCTAGGTGAGGCACTCCGTGAGACGCTCCATGCTGAATGGTTGCGAGAGCTATATCCAGGATACCGGTGGATGTCATGATGGCGTCCACACGATGTTTATACCAATCAGCAAGCTCTTTATGTCCAACTGGGTTGATGCATGCCGTGACCTTTGAAGGATGGAAGTCAAGTTCCACGTGAGAGACAGCTTGTGAAGCCTTTAGGGCAGCTTCCACCTCGCGAACCTCAACCCAGTCCCGGTCTATTCTCCAGTTATTGAACGGGAGTATTAGCTCTGCTTCCCGATTAACGTCATAAGCAGGAAGTATTTCTCGGTATTCAGATGGGTGTGTATGACTGGGTATGTGGTCGAGAATGGTGAAACGGAAGGGCCAGATGACGGAAGAGTGGTAAAGCATGAGCGTTCGCAATGCCGCAAATTGTTGCTGAGAGGCGAAAAAGTAGGCCACGTCTACTAAGTCCTCGACCAAAAATTGGGACAATGGAATGGGCGGATCGGCTGGTTTAGGTCGTGGCGGGGGAGGGGATACCTGGGTATATTCGGCCCAAGGGTCATCCTCCCATTCCTCATCGATACCGTCAGGATCTTCCTTTGCCGCGTCCGTCGGTAGATCCTTACATATATGTACAAAAGACGAGAGCCTATCGCAGCGGCGGAGAAGAACGGCACGCATACGACAGAGCTGAGCATCGTCTGGAACATGATTGAAGTACATGATGAGTGCTTCATTGGACGCGTCGAAAGCGTCCACATCAGAGCTGGAGACACGAAGTGCAGCCTGGGCTCTATGAACGGCCGAATTGGTGCGAGCGACCCCCAGCTCGAGGAGTGACCGCTGGGCATTGACGTTGTCCAAGAGTCTATCAACGCAAGCAGCTACGACCCAGAGGTCATCGTCGACTGCGGAGAGAACATCTTGGACGTTTTCCGGGGTCACATCCTGATCTTGAATGTCTAGCCAGCGTAGGTAGGGCTCCATGGTAGTGATGGACTCGAGTAGGCAAGATGGCACGTGTAAAAAGTGTAGGTTTATTGAATGATCATTACGAACGTCTAGACTACTTTTAGTCGCGCAGCGACCGTGTAATAAACGAAAAATTGGACCCCAATATTGGTGCACACCGCGCAGAAACTCCCGTTACCTGAAAGCAATTAAGTAACTGATAGACCACCTCAGAAAAGTGTTTCCTGAAAAAAAAAAAAAATTAGCGCTCGGATAGTGGCAGAAAATGTGGCAAAAAACCTCGTCTCGAAGGTATTCTCCAACGTCCCTAGAGGAAAAGGATGAGTACGAAACTGTAAATAACTAGACAAGAAACCTACGCTTGATGGAATACAATGATCGATGTAGGATCTAATTTACGTGTGTCGACTGTTGATCGGGCAGTCACACCAAATCCCTGACAAACGATATCAATGGACGAAAAAGAAAACATTGAAAATTTACCAGGGGGACGTCATTCATGCTGAACACGACCACGCCCTGGTGCTCTGGAGTATCCTCTGTTATTCGACCAAGGTGAGCCTTGAGGACGTGATTGCCATACAGGAAAGGCATTTCGCCATTTGGCTTGATCCAGACCTTCGGGGGAACGAGTTAGCTGTGGTACGGAACAAACAGTAAACATACCTTGTGTTTGGCATACTGAGCGATGTGGTCGAGGGCGGTGATGTGTAGTCTGAACTTTCCGGTTTTGCTGAATTTTCCAAAGCAGGTGCCGAGAGAGATGAGGTTCGGTCGTGCGACAGAGATGGTTAGACGCATGGACGACTCAGAGACATAGTAGACCTTGTCTTTGTGCAGCCTGAAGCAATAGGGCTCGTCCTTGCGGTCGATGAGGTGGATGAGGTTCTTTCCCTGAGCACGGTGATGAGCACGGGGGTAGGAGTGAGCAGGAGGACGTACGATGTAATTGGCGAGTTTGGTGAACACGGCCTTGCTCTCGTCTTCGGTGAGCGGACGCATGAGGGAACGAATCAACTCCGACACTTGCCAAGTACCAACCCCATGTCCTTCCCTCCCTCCTTCGCCTCCTTTCCCGACATCAATCCTGGCTCGAGCAGCAGAACGCCCCCACCCCCCAATCATAGAGATATCGACCCTGCTAGGAGAGACAGGCATGCAAAACGATCTCACAGACCCACTTTAAAACGGGAGAAACACCTTTCCACCGCCATTGTCGACCCACTAGTAGATGATGAGAAGCTCAAGGCAAACGAAGACAGACACCGTCTTGAGCACCAGGATCAAGAACGCGACCGATGGGTTCCCCGTCCCCTGTTTTACTCTGATCGTAAGGGTGACTCTCTCAACTTAACATATGGTTGTCTGCACACCGGAGACGTGCCAAAGTATCGTCCTGTAGCCCGTGAGTGGCCAACTATCATGTACTCGAACAGCTAATGATGCACAAGGCGGCAGGCATATTCTCGGCCTTGATAAAGCGTGGTCAGTATCCCACAAAGCTGGGGAAGGCATACAGATCACCATCGGGCAACGCAAGGTACCTCTCTTTGCCTCAATTCCCCCTATCCTACTAACTGAGAACCCCCTACAGCAACCTTCCCTTACCCATTCCAGCTCAAGTGCTCTTCTTGCCGCACCTTCTCGGCGTCTAATCGCGTCCTCTGACAGCTACAAGTACAAAGAAGCGGACGGTTTCTTGCGTCTCACATCCCGCAAAACTTACAATTTTAATCAGTTGCTAGTTTCCAGGAGCCATGAAAATTCAGATTCGGAACTCTCGCCATCCGATACTGAAAGAGAAAGTTCAGATAACGACCAGACACTCACTCTTACATCCCATCAGTTGGCTATCAAGGCCCTTGAAGAAAGTCTTGTTACTCATCCATCCTCCGTGAAAACGTGGCTGTCCGTGCTTGAACAATCCCTCTCATCCATCCCCCTGACCTCCAAGAACTCGAGTAAAGCGCGATCCGAGATAGCTCTTTCTATCCTCTCGCGTGCCAGAGCAGCTCATCCTTCCAACCTTCAGTCATCCGCTCTTTCGTTGAGATACATCGGCGCTGGCGAACAGTTGTGGAATCAAACCCAACTTTTAGCCGAATGGGAAAATATTCTCAAGTTTGGTGGTATTGATATATGGATTGAGTGGCTGGAATGGCGTATTCGCACTTCCACGGGGGGTATCGACCAGGTCGTGTCCGATGCAACACGTGCTTTGAAGGCACTGGACAGCTCCCCGGACAGCGAACTGAATAGATTGTGCATCGTGTGGCGAGTAGCAGTTGCATTCCAGGATGCAGGTGCGAACTTTCCTGTTCGGGACTGCCATGCGTTCTGACCTCACTAGGTTTCCATGAACGTGCCACAGCACTCTTCCAGGCACAAGCAGAGCTGTATGTCCCTGGGTCTTCTTTGCGAGGATCTCATCGTTGACAAGATGAGCAGAACGTTTGAGGTACCCCAGTCCATATACGGACTACCTATTGACACGCAACTGGACTCTTTGGAAGAGTTCTGGGAATCCGAGGTACCACGCGTTGGAGAGCCGGATGCCAAAGGGTGGTCCGAATGGGTCTCCAGCGGAAAGCCAAGGGCTTTGCCTCCGAATCTGCCACCATCTACGTCGACTGATTACATGTCGACTGATCCGTTTGTTAGATGGCATAACGACGAAAGACACGCGGACGTTGTCTCACGTACTCCTGCACGCTATGAATGGGGTCTCTCTGACCCTTATGCGACTGTGTTGCTATCAGATATCAAGGTACTTTTACTTCCCCTGACGACTCAAAGAGCAAAAGATGCATTTCGCTTCATGTGGCTATCTATTATGGGCCTTCACGTTCCTGGTTTTGCCAGCACACTCGTGCATGGAACATGGAACGATCGGTGGTCATATACACATCTCACAAGTGCAACACACATTTCTTCCATATTTCCACAGCCATGGAGAACCAAACAGCTGCTCGCTGACTCTCATGCCGGTGCGCTCATTGGAAGAGAGAGGGAGTACGGATCAACATTTGGACCTGTCAAGGACTGGAGCTTGGATGTGTTTGGACCGTTGGATTGGGTGGGGAAAGACTGTTGGAGGATGTGGACGGCCAAGGATGTCCAAGGTGTCCACGAAGAGTGTGTGAGGGCAATCTTCAACCAGCTCCGTTGTGGCACAAGTGACTACCAATGGGATGTGTATGCTCTGGCATTTGAGGCGTCAATTAACGTGAAGAGGTTGGTCTTCACTTCTTTGCACTTTCTCGGCCAAAAGCATACTGAAGAGGTTCATAGCGCTTTAAAACTTTCGCGCACGCTGCTTTCACTCGCTCCCGATTCGCTTCCTCACTGGGCAGCTCATGCTCGACTTGAGCGCATACGTAGAAGGGTTGACGACGCACGCAAAGTCTATCAGACTGTCCTTATCTCGACGCGTCGTTCACCTACGCAAGCATTTATTGGACAATTGTGGTGGGATTGGGCTGAATTGGAGTGGATAAATGGGGACCAGGATGTTGCTCTCCGGGTCGTGATGCGCTCGGGAAACGTGGACGGTACGGGAAGCATGATGATTCTACGGGCGAAACGCAATCTAGAGGATATTGTGAATGCCACTCATGGAGTGTGGAAGGACCGCGAGGCCTGGGTGAAGCTACGGGCGTTGATAGATTTGCTGACAGGTTCGTCGCTACCTGCCATACTGACTATCTTTGACTCGCATTCCGCTGGAGCTGGGGAGATCCAGCGGGAGAGTTTGATGGCGGCATCGCTGGTGATGTTGTACAATCACACCGTTGTTTTGCGCACTCTAGCATCTCCGAGCATCTTGCGAGATCGACTGCAGGTGGCTATTGGGATGTATCCTAGCAACATGATGGTGCTAGGGATGTTTTTGGAGGCGGAGAAGGGATATGGAATGTGGGGACGTGTAAGGGGTCAGTTAGGGGAAGGAGCGACGGAGAAGGGTGTTTCGAGGAGGGTCGCTGAGGTCTGGGTCGCAGGATGGGAGAGAGGGCGTTGGGAGGTGGAGATAGAGCGGACGAGGAATGGGCTGATGGCTGCAGTGGAGAGTAACAGGTGAGCAAGATGTGGCACGCCCGATTATCTGATGCTGACGGACGAACAAGGACGAGGTACAGTGCGGTCGTGTGGCGGATCGTGCTCGAGTTTGAGATCCGGACTGGAGATCTGCAGCGGGCCAAGAGCCTACTTTACAGGGCGATCCGGGAGTGTCCTCTCGCCAAAGGTATGAAACGTCCAAGTGTTTGGTGGTTTCCGGGCTAATACTAGGATGCAGGGTTATATCTACT
>JBBPJU010001804.1:0-10103 GCA_038088875.1 Austroboletus festivus | reverse complement strand
TATACCTGTCGTCATTCTCGACGTCGGTGATTCTTCACCAGCAAAACAAATCGTCGCATCCTCTTCCCTCGCGCTCGCCCATATCAATGGTTCATTCTCTGATCCTGAAAAGATCAAACAACTCGCGAACAAAGTCGATATCATCACTGCAGAGATTGAGCACGTTGACGCGTCCGTGCTTAAAGAGATCGATGCTGCACCAGGGACCGAGGTCGTCATTCATCCCAGCCCATCCACTCTCGCCATCATCCAAGACAAGTTCGAACAGAAGAGGTATTTGCATGCCAATGGTTGTCCCGTCTGTGAGTTCGTGGAGGTCGAGCAAATGGTGGAGTCTGTGGAAGCTACGGCTACAAAGCTCGGTCTCCCATTCATGCTCAAGAGCAGGACACTTGCGTACGACGGCAGAGGAAATTTCGCCGTGAAAACGCTCGATCAGGCTGCAGCGGCGTTGAAAGCGCTTGCTAATCGTCCATTGTATGCAGAGAAATGGGTCCAGTTCTTCAAGGAAATCGCTATCATGGTGGTCCGTACCACCGACGGAAACGTGGTTTCTTATCCAGTCGTCGAGACCGTCCACAAGGACAATATCTGTCACCTCGTCTTTGCTCCTCTCCGAAGTCACGACCCCCTTGTGATCTCCCGTGCACAGCATGTCGCAGAGACTGCCATTCGAACATTCAAAGGCGCTGGTGTCTTTGGTGTTGAGATGTTCCTCTTGGAGGATGGTCCGTCCACATCATCGCGTCCACGCGTACCTCTTCGATGGCCATCTACTCACCATCAGCCCAGGCACAATTTACATCAACGAAATCGCCCCTCGTCCCCACAACTCGGGGCACTACACAATTGAAGCATGCTACACCTCTCAATACGAGAATCACTTACGCGCCATCCTCGGGCTTCCTCTCGGCAGCACCGCTCTTAAAGTCCCTTGTGCCATCATGCTCAATATCATCGGCAGTTCTACGTCCATGGATCCTATCCAAGCATTTACTTCCGTCGCATTCACCATTCCAGGTTGCACACTCCATCTATATGGTAAATCTGAATGCCGACCTGGCCGTAAAATGGGGCATGTCACTCTTGTCGCAGATAACGATGCTGACCTGCGCGCCCGTCTTCGTCCCCTTCTTTCCGCGCTTCCGATTTCGAGCTCACAGACAGAGATCGATGCTTATGCGCCTCTTTCGCCGGTTCTCGGGAGTGGTTACGCGAACGCATACCCGATCGTTGGTGTTATCATGGGCTCCGACTCGGATCTTCCGACACTCCTTCCGGCGGCGCACATCCTCGACTACTTTCACATCCCTTACGAGCTCACGATCGTCTCTGCGCACCGCACTCCGGATAGGCTTGTTTCGTACGCACGTAGTGCACGGGCGCGTGGGCTGCGGGTTATTATAGCTGGCGCGGGTGGAGCGGCACATCTGCCTGGGATGGTGGCAGCAATGACGAGCGTCCCGGTGGTGGGCGTTCCCGTCAAGGGGACCACATTGGACGGGGTTGATTCGTTGCATAGTATAGTTCAAATGCCCGTAGGATGTCTTTATTTTTTGGTCGGAAGTATGCTCATTTCCTACAATGCCATACAGCGTGGTATACCAGTGGCAACGGTAGCGATTAACGGTGGCATGAATGCAGGTCTGCTTGCCGTCCGCATCCTTGGTACAGGAATGCCGCATCTTTTCACTGCGATGGAAGAATATCTTAAAGGGCTTGAAAAAGAGGTGCTGTACAAAGTAGACAAGCTCAACGAGGTCGGATGGGAGAAATACGAGGTAAAACGTGGCTGATAGCAACAGTAGCTTGACAGTGTCGATATAAATATTAATTGCACGCACACAGTCATCTCAGCCACACATTGACCACTTACAGTAACGTTTAGAAGAGAGGCTGCCACGAACAAGGTATGATATGTACAGTTATCCACCGGCACTTGAAACAAACCTCTGTAGTACACAACAATTCTGTAGATCTTGTTCATTAACCATGGTCAGAGCAGTACATAGTCTAGTTCTATGAATCATAATGGTTCTTTGCACATAAGTTGTACTTTATGACATTCTGATCATATTTCTTGGGTGAGAATTTGACTAACAGCTGTCTACTCATTGAATTATGTGGGCTAGAAAAGTAAAATTATCCATGACATGTGTAAACAGGTCTGATAAATAAGTTTGCAATGTCTGATCCAGAGAATAGTCATTGCACACTTTGCCAGGACAATGCCAGTGAGGCATGTCTGGTGAGCACTATCAAATGCTATCATTATCTTATCAGGAATTTTACATAAGCACAAACTAGCGATGACAGGCAATAGCAAATACATTAGCCTCCCCACTGCTTATAATATGGTAGGCCATCCAAAGTCCAAAGCTGCAAGGCAATGCCAAAAGTCCCTAGATATGGAAGAATCATTTGCATATGCCATAAAACTCCATAAAGAAGATCAAATGAATCCAGAGATTAAAAGCCAAAGCCTCTGAGGCCTTGTTGAGGCAACAGCAGAGGAGATGAAAAAAAGAAAGAAGGATGTTACCATTAGCCACATAACACTCCAGAGACATCTTCAAGGAGGAAGAAGTTGTCTAGATGCAAACATGGAAAAATCAGCATGGCTTACAGCTGAAGAAGAAGAGATGGTTATTGCTTACTGTATTGAACTTGCCACCCATGGATTTCCCCTCACACATGAAAGTCTCAAAGATAATGTTGACAGAATCCTACAAGCTTGGTTGGATTCAGCTTTTCCAGAGAGTGGGATAGGAAAAAACTGGACAGATAGATTTCTTACCTGAAAAAATCACCACCTTGGCACCTACTGGAGTTCTTCACTTGATTCAAACTGTGGATGTGCAGTCAATGAAACTACACATAAGACATGGTTCAATTTCCTTGACCAAACAATGACCACTGAGAATATTGTGCCCAATTGTCTCTGGGCAGCCAATGTTACGATTTATTTCTTCTTTTCCTTCTTCTTTATGCATCACCATTGTACTGACTCTAGCCTTTTGTTTCCTCTTGGATAATCCTATAAGGATAAGTCCAATTCACTTTCAGGCTGAGTCATATTCTCTTATTCATGCTTATTCATTTGTACCTAGTAATTAGCCTGATTACTCAGTTGTTATCTGTCATCATGAGTCATTTCCTTATCTTCTGACTCATCGATCATTCTTTGATATTCCATCGCATTCTATATGATTCATTTACAAACAGCCTCATTTCCATTCAAGGCAGTATCTCCACACTGCCTCTCATTCCCCTTCACTATATAAACTTGTCTGTTCGCTGCCATGTACCTCAGTCTAGTTCTCCTTTACAATCACAACTCCTGTGTTTGTTCTCCTTGTCAGACTCCTGAGTGTTCTCTTCCACTCAGTCTCCCTGACCCTAGTCTTTGTCCTACTCTGAGTGGATGCTTCTTACCTTGATCTCTTTGAGTGTTTACTAGACAACACTCTCCATCGGCTTCAGTTCCTAGCAAGCAAGGGCTACACTTGGACCTACCTGGTTCAAGCATAACAAAAGAACTAGACTCTCATATTGCAACTAGCTTTGCTTGTGATGCGATCTACGGGTATAGATCTAGACACAATAAATCCGTCTAAGTTGTTCAGCTGTCACTCAACAGTAGACAGGAGACTGATAGAGATCTGAGGATGGTTATGGGAAGTCTTGCTGCGGCCCTCACTTAGGGATAGCAGGAGAACCAAATACCACGTAGATTAAATGTAGATCTAGTTAGGGAAACTACTATACAAGGCAGTCATATTTATAGGAATGGGGAAACTGCCATGATCATAAGAAGCGATCATGGGTAAGTAGGGGACTGTCCTCAGGGCTAAGGGTTATATGAAGATAAGCATAGATGGGGGAATGAGAGATTGCACAGGTGTAAGAGTGCGATCGGAAATGAAAGTAGTCCGATTGAGAAAGGATAGATGAAAAGAAGTAATGTCCGTACAAAGAGAACTGACCATGAAGGCATTACATCCATGCTGGGTCCTCCAGCCACTCTGGTGCTGGGGTAGTTTCTGCCAGGTGTAAGGGTGGTGCCTGGACATTCCACCATCCGGGAACGAAGTCCCCTAAGGGTTCCTCTCCCCAAGTAGCTCCCTTGGCCTCTCCTCCCCAATGCATGACTCGCCCGTCCTCGTTTCCACCATAGGGTGCTGTGCCGATGTTCCCGTTCAACCAGGGCCTGTCTCCTTCATGAGGAAAAGGAGTCGCTCTCCTCGGGTAGTCCACATGATGCATGACATTGCTCTAGATCATCCATCATTTCACTCTCCAGACATCTCAGCTGGCATCTTCAAGACCCTGAAAATCCTGAATCTGAACCTGAAACCTCAGAACCCTCCAAATCTTCCAAAGAAGAATTCTCTGATCTAGATGTTCCTATCTCTGACAAACCAGCAGACCTTTCAGATCTTGCTGGACAACTATCATTGACCCTCATCATCCCCAGGGCCCCTACACCTCCAAGTTCTACCCCTCAACCCCAGACAGGTTGAGTCTTCTTTCCTCCTCTAGTATGCCCTATTCCTTCTGCACCAAACACCATATCCTCCCAGAACCTACCAAACTATGCCTTGATACTCCAGAAGACTTTGATGGCACCCTGATCAAAGCCTTGCCATGGCTAAGGACAGTTCAACTCTATCTTGCTGTAAACATTGACCTCTATAATATAGATACCAAGAAAATTGCCTATGCCTTGTCATATATGAAGAAAGGAACAGCTCTGACATGGGCTGCTACGTTCAGGAAAACCAAGTTAACCAGAGGAAACTTCACTCTAGGATCTTGGACAGACTTTGAAACCTCCTTCAAAGACACCTTTGACAACAAGGATGCAAAAGGAGAAGTGCTGGCCTGGCTGGCCAAGACTAGAATCTATGAAAACCATTCTGGAGGGTATAACCCAACTCTTTAGAATTATATTGCTGATTTTAAGAATAAAGTCACCATCACAGGGGTAAGCAATGATGATGTCCTGATAAACTATTTTGCTTCAGGAATCTCTGTCTCCCTGATGCAATGAGTCCACACTATGAAAACTGTGCCAATGACCATCAACAGTTGGTACACCAAAACTGCCCACTTTGCCACCATCAAAGAAAGAGCTCTTGAAATCACCTCCAGACACAGGAAAGATAACACTACCTTTACCCCAACCTTTACCCCTCAAACCACCAAGGACCCAAATGCCATGGATGTTGATGTCATCACTCTGCTGAAGAAACTTACTGACGAAGAACGAGAAAGATGTAGAAAGGAAGGACAATGCTTCAAATGTCGCCAGAAAGGACATATAACCAAGGACTGTAGGGTTAAGTTTGAAAAGAAACCACCCGCAGTACCATCCAAGGATATCAAAGTTGTCGAATTTGGGGTAGAAGAATTGGAAGAACAAGTTGTAGGAAAAGTGGCAATGGATTTTTAGACAGGAGGACAAAAGCTACGTATATACTGTTATGCTTGAACCAGGTAGGCTCAAGTGTAGCCCTTAAGGTCAAGGGTTTGGTCATGAGTATCATCTAGTGAATACTCAAAGGATTTGAGATGAGAAGCATCCACTCTGAGTAGGATGAAGACTTGGGTCAGGGAGACTGAGTGAAAGAGAACACTCAGGAGTCTGACAAGGGGACAAACACCAGAGATGTGATTGTAAGGGAGAACTAGACTAAGGTACATGGCAGTGAACAGATGAGTTTATATAGTAAAGGAGAATAAGAGGCAGTGTAGGGATACTGCCTTGAATGGAAATGAGGCTGTCCATAAATGAGTCATATAGAATGTGATGGAATATCAAAGAATGATCGATGAGTCAGAAGATAAGGAAATGACTCATGATGACAGATAACAGCTGAGTAATTGGGCCAATTACTAGGTACAAATGAATAAGCATGAATAAGAGAATATGACTCAGCCTGAAAGTGAATTGAACTTATCCTTATAGGATTATCCAAGAGGAAACAAAAGGCTAGAGTCAGTACAATGATGATGCATAAAGAAGAGGTAAAAGAAGAAATAAATCATAACACATACCTCCTTTATCTCGACCATGTACAAGTATTAAAGTTATGAGGATTCCTATCCAACTCCTTCTTGTCTCAGACATGGTCAAAGTCATTGCCACCTCCGCCCTGGTAGACTCTGGCACCCAGATCTCCTGCATAGACTGGAACTTTGTCAGAAAACACTGACTCTCTCAATACTGATTATCCTCACCCATCACTATACAAAACACTGATGCCTCCTTGAACAAAGGAGGGTCAATCAAGTTCTCCACTATCCTATTTGTTAACGTCAATGGACTTCTTCAATGAACAACTTTCCACATTATGAATTGTGGAAAGGAGAACGTCATACTTAGACTCCCTTGGTTGATAGAAACTAATCCTACAATTGACTGGAAGGAAAGGACTCTTCAGATAGCTCAAGAGACAGACCAATCAGCTGAATTCCTGGCCCTTCATGAACAGACAAAACAAGAGAAAGAAGGGCTCTATGCCAAATGAAAGTATCCAGATCCACCTCCAAAACATGTCTCTGTAGATGCCTTAGCTGATGAACATCTCTTCGCCTATCTGAACCAAACCGAAGATGATGTTCTCTGTGCACAGATTGCCCTAAGTAGGGACATGTCACACCTAAAACCATTCTGATCTCTGTCTAGGACAGTCTTAGCCAACCGACGATTTATCCCCAATCCCTCTTTAAGCTGTGCAACTCTGACCACCTCTATCCAACTAGCCATCAACAACAAAAAGAAGAAGGTAGTCCTACCAGAAGCCTACTCCACTTACAAGGATATTTTTGCCAATGAAGACACCCCTCTTCCTCCCAGCCGAGATTGTGACCATGAAATCAATCTTGGAGAAGGCTTCATTTCAAAGATTGGAAAGCTGTATCTTCTCACTATCAAAGAATGAAAGGCTCAGGATGAATTCTTAAATGAAAACTTGAAATCAGGAAAGATTCGTCCTTCTTCCTCCCCATAGGCTGCTCCATTCTTCTTTGTCAAGAAAAAGGATGGGAAGTTATGATCTGTTTAGGATTACAGATACCTCAATGATCACACCATTCGAGATGTCTATCCTTTACCCTTGATCTCAGACTTACAAGACAAACTCAAGGATGCCAAAATCTTTACCAAATTCAACATTAGATGAGGGTACAACAATATCTGCATCAAGGAAGGTCACCAATGGAAAGCAGCCTTTATCACCCACAGAGGGCTTTTCAAACCTGTCATTATGCCCTTCGGTTCCAAGAATGCCCCAGCAACCTTTCAACAATTCATGAATAAAGAGTTCAGGGATCTCATTGCTGCTGGAAAGATCATTATCTATATGGACGACATCCTTATCTTCTCATAAAACCAATAGGACCATGACGAGACTACACGTCAGATCCTTCAGTGGATGAGAGAATTAAACCTTCATCTACGACTACAGAAATGCCTTTTCAATGTTTCTGAAGTTGATTATCTAGGAATGATTATTAAACCAGGCTCCCTTACAATGGATCCCATCAAACTTGACAGGATTGCCTCTTGGCCAGTACCTATTAAAGTCAAGGACATTTGATCCTTTCTGGATTTTGCAAATTTTTATCAACAATTTGTTCCTCACTATTTAGATATAGCACAACCCCTCCTCGACCTTACAAAGAAAGACCAACAATGGAACTGGTCTCCTGCATGTAATGATGCGTTCACTAGTCTAAAAGAACTCTTCCTCTCACAACCTGTTCTCCAATTTCCAAATTCATCTGCTCCCTTCGCCATCGCTATGGACACTTCTAAATATGCCACAGAAGGTATTCTCCTCCAAACTGACTCTAATGGTGACTGGCACCCTTGTTCTTATTTATCACAAACCTTTTCCCCTACTGAACACAACTATGATATCTATAACTGAGAACTTCTTGCAGTCATCTGTGCCCTCAAAGCATGGAGACATTACCTGCTTGGTTCCTCTTTCCCTGTTCAAGTCTTCACTGATCATAAAAATCTTCTTTACTTCAAACAACCACAGAACCTTAATCGCCGCCAAGCCTGTTGGCTCCTTGACCTTGCAGATTATGACCTCAAAATAATCCATGTCCCTGGATTCCTCCTCTCCAGTCCTGATGCTTTATCATGCCACCCAGACTATTGCCCTGATGACTCCTCTGATAACTCCTCTGTCACTCTCCTTCCCCTGTCCCTTTTTGTAACCCTCATCAATACAGCCCTATGCACTAGTATCACTTCCTTATCCTCCTCTGATCCTCTGGTTCAACATACTATTTTAAACCTTTCAGATACTCCTTCCACCCTTTGTTTTTGTCTTACAGACTGGAACTATGAGGATGGTATCCTCACATACCACAATCACATCTATATTCCTCCTCCCCTTCAACATGACATAGTTTTGTGCTGTCATGATCATCCCTTTGCAGGCCAGCCTAGCTTCCTCAAAACATGTCAACTAGTATCTGTTGACTTTTGGTGGCCTGGTTTAGCTTCCTTTATTCATCAATATGTTGCTGGTTGTGCCATATATCAGGCCAACAAATCCAATACCCATCCTACCGTTCCCCCACTTTCTCCCATCAAATCCTCTTGCACTCACCCCTTTCAACAACTCTCCTGTGATCTCATCACTGACCTCCCCTGCTCTGCAGGTTTTGATTCCCTATTGGTTGTGATCAACCATGGGCTTACAAAGGGGGTAATTGTCAAGTCCTGATCCTCCGGATCATTCTCCGAGGAGTTCCGGGGCTAAAGGGTAATTGCAAGAGGGTTAGGGTAGAGGAGGACCGTAGTCCGGACGGAGATCGTAACGGAAGTACTTATGATAATGGATGGGTGAGGACTTCAGCGCAGGACTTATGTGTCGCGCCCTTGACAAGCCCGTCCTCGGGAATAGGACATCGGAGGTGAGACAGAGGTGCTCGGACGAGTGAACAGGAGGGTGGACGAATTCGATATATGAACTAAGGAAACATACAGGAGGTAGCAGAGTTTATATACGGAGCGGAAAGTATGTATGTAAGGATGTCCAGAACAAAAGGGAAACATAATACCGAAGGCAGAGTAAAATCTGTGCAAGAAGGTAAGGGTCATATCCCGGAGCCAAGGGGCTCCGGAACAGCTTAGAAATAAGCGAAAGACTAAACTATAAGGAGAAAAGCCTAAGCGACAATACCGGGCACTACCTATAGCCGGAGCTGTGCTGTGATCGTGATCGTGGGAAGTCCGTGATTCCGCACGGGAATGGTAAGGGGCATAATAGGGTGATGGGATAAGGAGACCGGAAATGGTCGGAGTGGCCCGGGAGGGGACCGGAGGTACGGATATGACAGTACCCCCCCGTTAAGGCCAAGCCCTCGAGGCCTGGCGCACGAGGAGGGAATAATAGGATCGGGAACAATGGCCCACCGTCTGCCCGAGGGGGCCAAAGGGGCCCCTGTGGACAGAACAAGCGGAATTTAGTGTTCCTTTGTTGATCTCCTCGCTTACCGGCGGAGTGTAAATCGCGCGTACGGAGTATAAAAAATAGACTTGGACGGAAAATTTTCTCAGGACCACTTGCTTTTCTTTTATCGTCATGTCCCAACCCGACCCCACGGAACAAGAAATCCATGCCCTCGAGAAACGGTTAGTGGAGGTGCGTCAGCGCCAGATGGAAGAAGCGGAATGACGCGAGAGAGAGGTGAGGGAGGCGCGTGAGGCAGAGGAGCGCGCGAGGGTCGAGGCGGAAGAAAGGCATCGTCAAGCGGAATTGCGACGAAAAGCGGCGGAGGAGCATGCAAGGAAGGCACACGAGGAGGCAGAGGCGAGGGTGCAGACAGCGGCGCCAAGGGTAAGTGCGGTAGTCCTATCACAATAGGCGTGCTAACTGAGAGAAAACTAGGAAACAATTGTATTAACGGATTCAGAGGAGGAAAGGGGAAGGAAAAGGAAAAGAAGGGAGAAGGGAAAGGTGACGGCGGAAGGGCCGTGCGAGCGGTGTGTCGAGAGGGGGCTCGACTGTGAGCGCCCCCCGGCGGGGTCGAAGGGGAAATCGTGCCGAGGATGCGCGGCGGCACATGTCGAGTGC
>JBBPJU010001803.1:0-10107 GCA_038088875.1 Austroboletus festivus | reverse complement strand
GGCCGGCGCCACTGAAAGGGTGGGACAGACTAACGTGAACGCCGCAGAGGAAGACCACGAAGGGGATGCCGACGGCGACGACGACGAAGAAGAAGAGGAAGCAGAAGAGATTGCTCGTCGGCTGAAGGAGCAGCTTTGGGCAGACATTAGCAAGGCCCAAGCTGCTGCACAAACTCGGCCAAGCGCGCAACCGGCTACAGTCCGTGTCGCAGGCCTTCCAGGAGAGCGCGCGAGCACGAGTGTCAAGACCACTCTATCAAAAAAACAGGACGCCGCGCTGCAGACGATGAGGTGTATTCTCGCCATCTCGGCGGTCGATACACTCGCCCACTCCACACTCGCGTCCACTGTTGTTCCGGGGACAAACAGCGATAATGTGCTCAACGTCCTGAACCAGGTCGTTCGTGCTAGGTCGATATCAAAGGAACTTGCCAAATCGTTGACACCCATATTGGTATCCTTGGCCCGTTCCGACACGCTTTTCGCGACGATGCGTCACTCAAATGCCCCTGCGCTCCAACTAGACAAGGGAAAGCGAAAACGAGACGAGAGTGAAGAAGAACAGCGGCAAAACGACGCGCGTGCTTCCAAGCGACCCAATATCCTCTGTCACGATTTTCAGCGTCAAATAATCGACGCTGTTAAAATTATTTCAGACACTCTCACCGCCAACTCTCCGACAAACGGTTCCCTTGATCCGTCCGTTATTTCCTCTATCCAATTGCAACTCCACCAATTGTTCCTTTTTTCCGTGACATCATCTGCCGGAGGAGGTCCGGAAATGAATGCACTGCAAGAAATCGGGGGATTGATTCAGGTCCTCGGTGTTCTCAGTGGTATTCAGATCGGTCCTACAGCAACATCCAACCACGCTATGCAGCAGTCGCCAGGTTCAGCGCCCCACCCTCCCCACCCCTGGATCCCGCCAGGTACGCATACTAATGCGTCCGTTCCGTTCAACGACATTGGTACAGCCGTCTACCCGTGTCTCGTCCCCGGTTGCCGCAAGATATTCGCCCGACTTTACGGTCTGCGAGCACACCAGCGCGTGCACGCGGTGCATCGCCCGTTCCGATGCGCCGTCTGTCCGGCGTCGTTTGCACGTAACCACGACCTCAAACGACATACGAAACTCCACGAAAAGAAAGCTTGGCAGTGTGCTGGTTGCGACAAGATGTTTTCCCGGCGGGACGCGATCAAGCGACATAAAAATAGCAGTGCCGCGCGTGGTGGCAAAGGCGAGGCGTGCGTGAATGCCGCTATTCGGGAGGTGGTGCTAGATAGAGAGGGCGACGAAGGCGCGGCCCGGGAAGGTCGTCGTACGAGGATGTGGGCCGATATTGTTGCAGGCAGTGCAGGGTCTGCGGCACACCACGGTCATGATGAGCATATGGAGGAAGGTGAAGTACAGGGTGATGTCATCCGACAGATGCAGGCAGCCGTGCTCAGCCTCCACGCAACGTTGCAGAACCACGTGTCGTCTGCGTTGAGCACGGACCAAGCTGCATCGCCGCTACACCTCGACCCCACCGGTGGACAGGCGACATTAGCAAGCGTCATTGCGCGTGCGCAGTTGCAGAATATGGGCTCGCAGGGTGGTACGGGCACACCCGGTGATAACGGTGGTCTGGCGCCCCCTGAAGGGTCCTTGGTGAACCCTGGTGACAAACTATCTGTCTCAGATGCTTCCGCTCGGTCCGACGAGACAGGAGCTCATCCTGAGGGTGCGCCCCAGTTGTCTCTTTATGGTCTCTCAGAGGAGCAAGCCAAGTTGCTCGAACAAGCTATTGCCAACGCTGCTGCTGCCGCACAGGCACAGGCTGAGGCCGAGGCTGCTCTAGAAGAGGAAGACGAGGAGGAAAACGAGGGAGACGAAGAGCAGCCGGACGACACAAACGACGCGCTCGGTTCAGCCATCGCAGAAGCGTCCACAACGCAGTGATTGCTATGTATTTTTTTTTCTCGTGTTGTGTCGACATCCTAACATCACATGTACTGTATCTCGCCGCCATCTCTCTCACTGGGCTCAAGATAACTTGTCCCTTTTTTTTTTACATGCCAAGTCGAATGGCCACTCCCGTCAAAGCAGTCACGCTGCACAATAACTAGATGTAGTGATTGATGGTATCGCTGAAGCTAGAATGTCGCTAGTTACATGAATGAATACGAAGCTGGACAAATGGAAGCGATCAGGGGATGAACGCGCAAGTGCGAGGTCAAGCACGAGCTCACCTAGAAAGGGGTTGTTACTACATGCAAATGAAAGGGGGTCACATCTTGCTGCCTGAACCGTGTCGTGGTCGGGGCGGCCTCAGGGCGAGATATTGTTCTCTCCGTTTTGCCTCTGCCTGCCGCCAGAACTCCTGGTTCTGCGACGACTCGCGCTGCCAAGCCTCTGCGATAGCTTGTGTTGGGGTGATGACGGCCTCGTGGAACCGATGTCCTCTATTCGCTTCTGGTTTGGGACGAGAGATGTTGGACGTCATCGCATGGCTAGAGAGAGGGGGGGAGCGGCAAAGGGGAAACATACTCATGATCGAGGGGAACCGAGGTTAAAACAAAAATGGGCGTACGGCAGCTCAAGGTTCATATGCACGGTTGCGGGAGTGTGTGCGCGCGGTCGGGAGGGTGGATATGTATGGCTCCTTTATACAAGGTTTGAGTCACGGAACGGAAGAGAACCCAATCTCAATTTCCTCTTACATGTTCTCTTTAATGTCCCGTCCCGCCCGTCCCGTGCGCGCGTGCGTACCTACCCTGTCCCCAGGATCACGGAACCACAAGACTCCACACGCGCGCGCGTAGGATTGGGATGAAAGCCCACCCTTGCAGTTCATATCCTGTCCAGAGAGCGAAAAAGCCACCATTGTTTGGGTGCCTAAAAAGGAAAGCTGAAAGATACGGAGGAAACAACATGGGTTTGGATGAACAGATCAAGTATCTGTCTTCTGCGCTGGAATTTGTGGCCATTTTGACCCCTGCGACGGGGGAGGCTTGGAAATCCCCCCTTCGTGATGGGAGCCAGAAATGGGCAACTGAACAAACGAATTGCCATAAGAGGTAGTTTCAAGGGCGGTCGGAGGGACGTAACGATTCATATCCCAAATATTTTCTCTTCCTTCGGTGACGCGTCTAAAACTCCAGCTGTGCATGTGTCTCTGTGGCAAGCGAAATAGGTTCCAAGGTGTTCATTTTTCTTTCTTCCTTTGATTGTGTGTCAGCCTTTCCATCTGTTAGTGTCTCTCTTGTTTTGATTCTGTGATAGGCTGTTTTTGCATTCCTTTCCCCTTTTTTTTTTCCTTTGAGAGGGATAGACCTTTAATTCCGTGTGACCCATACGTACGATTGTCAATCTCATATCCGCAGGGAAGTGGAGTTTATGAAATGACTTGCCTGACTCATCCGAGATATCTCCCTGGGCGAGCACCCTTCATATCCACTCTACGCCTCCCCTGATTCAGAATCGGAGCGCGTGCCATTGACGGCTATGGGTGAAACTGCCGGTATGAGAACAACAAACGGTCAGATGTACTTGGGAGAGGGCAACGGAAGAGATTCAGATGACGCAGTGGTTGCTGTCCAACCCCCTCTCAGATCGCCATCACGAACATGCCTCGTGCACGAAGATACCGCGTGCACCCCAGACTCGCAGCGCTCTGCGGGACAGTTCGCGAGCCATTTTTGAAGATATGTCAAGTTCACATCAGCGCTACCGCCACCAGATAGGAATCCGAGAAACGAAACGACAGGCTCCGTCTGGATCGCTGTGCCTGTGCGTGTCTCAGGCCTGCCATTGTTCCCTAGTTATGGCAAGGACAATGTGTGCGGTCTTTGGGAGAAGAGTCCGATCCGTGCTTGTCACGGTTAAGGGAAGCAGAAAGATTATCAGTATCAGTCTGACATGGATAACGCCACGGCGTGTAATTGGCACAAGATCTCCATTTCTTTCTTTCCATTTCTTTCGCAAACAAGAGCAAGCCTGCATAACAAGATCGACTCCATGGTGTACATGGCTAGTACATATAATACATGTGCGCTTTCGATATGATGGAATGGTTGTACAAGATCCATCCGGTTGTCGAGGGCATATTATGGGATTGTTCGGAAAGATCCCGTCCAATGAGAACGAGTGATGAGGGTCTAGACTAATATGCCGGAAGGGAAGGTTGAATTCGTAGATCCGCCGGACATTCGGAAACGAAGTGGCGTGTGGGGTAAAAAAAAATTGGTTCACCTTTGAGCTCAACGCAACTTGGTATTAGTATTCAAATCCGCCTCTTTCAAACGAGTCGTCGACCTTGACCGTTGTAGCCTAGGTATCGCCCCGCGTTGCGCTAGTTTGGAGACGAATAGCCCAAATATAACTAGCCTATCCGTGAGTGTCGCAGCCATGATCCCACATGCGGCGCAATTGCTGACGCAAGTTCAGCAACGTGTCGGGCTAGTAGTAGCGCTGTTAGCAACCTCACCTCCTTCCCTTATCCGTTTCAAAATCCGCCGTACGATCTCGACACGCGCGATGACCGAAAAGTGAGTCTCAGGTTTGATTTTGTTGATGACCATATCGGAGTTGCATGCACGTTGACAACGACACGGTCAAAAGCTTTGTAAACTTTATGGGTGGATCACCGCTCAACCGGCTCTCGTGGCTTCGGCCTTCGCAGTCGTTTCTCAACGCGGTCATTGTATCCCCATCGACGCGGTGGATCGTGTTCAAGAACGGAGTACCGCTGCTTGCGACGAAACCCAGTTCGGAAAAGCGAACCCTGGCATTACTCACGACGCGCGATATCGCATCCTTGCTCGGACCCGTGCCATATTTTGGTCAGGGCCAGAATCCTGGGGAGGCGTGCCCATCAGACTCCGAGACGCCCATCCTCGAGGCCGCGCGGCTACATGGTCCACGCGTCGTCTTTCTCGGCCTCGAAGAGCGTGATTCGGTAACGGCCTCTGCATTGCCCTCCTCTGACTTCAAGGAACCCGACGTCGCGGTTGCCAATATCGACGGGACGCCCTATTTTGCCATCGATGTTGCCGATCTCGAGCAGAACATGGTGGATGACGTCGTTCAGGGCTCCGACCTGGCAAAGTCGGATAGCAAGGTGGCATTTACGGATCCGAGGGCGGCGATGAGCGCGTTGGACATGTTTGGTGCTGCTGTATTTGCAAGCGCGAGGAGCATGGTAGACTGGAACGACAGGAACAGGGCATGTTGTGCATTTATGTGTTTCCTGTCGACTTTTGGCTGACTACATGTGCACGTATAGTTTTGCCCTGCCTGTGGATCGCCGTCGTATTCACTCTGGGCTGGTTGGAAACTGCTGTGCACGAGCTTACTCCCGTGGGCCGATAATACGGGCAAGAAGCCCTGTCCATCAAGGTTGGTTTACACCCGATTTATGGAGTGACTCTCTGACTGAGGCGAGCAAGGCAAGGATTGCAAAACTTTGCCCATCCGAGAACGGATCCCGTCGTCATCATGCTGGTCATGAACGAAACACGTGACAAGGTCATCCTCGGTAGAAGCGTATGTTCACGTCCATTATCCGCATGTCGCACTGGAAATGTCCTTTCTTCCAGAAACGATTCCCGCTCAAATTCTACTCCGCCTTGGCAGGCTTTGTCGAACCTGGAGAATCGTACGAAGATGCAGTGCGACGAGAAATGTGGGAAGAAGCTGGGGTCAAAGTGTGGAACATCCGGTACCACTCTGGGCAACCATGGGTGAGTACAACGTCGTCAAGGATATGTACAATGAATGATATTAATCGATACCATATGGCCTTTTACTTTGCGCTTCTTTTCAAAGCCATTTCCTGCCAATCTGATGCTGGGCTTCTACGCCACCGCGGACCCTAGCCAACCCATCCGTACGGATCTGGACAATGAACTAGCAGGTGACTCGGGCTTCTGATAGCGCACAGGGGTTTCATTACTGACAATGAACGATCCGGACCATTGTTCCTCCCTTTGGTTTTCCTTTTTCTGCAGATGCACGATGGTACACGCGTGGAGAAGTGTTGGCTGCCCTTAATGCAGCATCGACGAGCGTGTCATCCAGGACAGAGGAAAAACCCGAGGCACAGATAGTTGCCAAGGTGGCAGAACCGCTGTTCAAGATGCCTCCGACAACGGCAATCGCCGGTGTCTTGATCAAGGATTGGGCAGAAGGCAAGATAGAAGCAGGACATGCCATCAAGGGATATCTATAGACGACATCATGGGCTTCGAATATCGTCGACCATACTTGAATGAACGCGTATAGATTTTGGGACACCATTGACAGTACCTGAATCAGAACTGAACTGACTCCTAGATTCAGATCAACTTGTTATCGTAGTTCGGTAATATTGACAGTGTGCGAGTCACATCTCGTGCAGACGCCGGTACAGACTGGGGAAGTAATGAAGTTGCGCCGCCTAGCAGGAGCCGTAAATAACTCTGGCGAGACAAACTCACTAACGGGAAAAAGTAAATTGGTATGTAGCTGAGTAGCAAACAGAAACTTGATAGAGGACACTTGGGTGATTCTGGTGTTACATGGATGCACGTTCATGTGCCATGGAACGAAGAATACCGTCGCCGTCTCGCCACAAGCACTCTCCCTGCCAAAGGACATGGTCTGCCATTCCGTTATTCTCGATATAGTCCACGCAAACCCGGTCCGTTGCTCCGGGTTGGATCCAGATAGCGGGGATACCCTGGGCTTTGGCCTGTTCCAGCAATTTGATGGTGATCTATGCAATAATCGGTCAGGAGAAATGACTGATAACATTGGAGTCAGATATCACAAACTTTGGCAGGCGTAACAATGCTGAGAGCGGTATCTTTGGGTGAGGTCAGTCCATCAATCGACTTGACCGTCTTGCGACCCTCTAACTCAGTGTTTGTCTGCAAAAACGGAATGAGCAATGAATCTAGATCAATATAAACATATCTGGCTGACGGGGTGTATAGGCGTTACGTCCTTGTCCCGTGCAATATACCACTGGAGGATCTAGAAAAAAGGGGGTTCATATCTCAGAGAAAGGACGGTTGCTGACCTGCACCTGCCTTTGTTCCCCACTTGGACTGGTCTGTCGACGCGCCAACGACAACGTACTTCTTGTGTGTCAGAAAGAACTTTTGCTTCTCGGCTGAGGTGACCATGGTGCTGGATGTCGGTGGGTGGCGGAGATTACGAACGATGCAGATGATGGGACGGAAGACGGGAAACCGTGACCGCGTGATCATCTTGATCAGATATTAGAATACTTGAATTTCTCTAGTATGGAGATCGAGATGGAGACTGTTCGACAGCTCTCTTCCATACTCCAAGTTGAACGCTAGCCAATGTTATATGGAACGCTACGTACGCACTAACGTAGGTGACGGGATAACTCTATTTAACCGAGGCCGCCGATGGCGAGCGTGTGAGAAAAATCACGTGTCGCGCGCACGGACCAGCTCCCAAATGTATATAATCCGCGCCTCGAGTTCCTGAATCCTTAGAACATACTCAGCTAGGATCTATTTTATAGAAACTAACTCGAGTCTCGCATGTCTACACATGCCACATCCTTTAAATCCATTCGATGACATTCGCGCTCTCTCGTTTGACAGAGAACATGATCCCACTCAAAAGGTGGGATCTCGAGGACGTTTGGTTTTGTTGCATTGCTGGGCTGTTTTCAGCTCGGTGAGCCGGAACCAGCGAGTTGAGCGTCTGTCTGATGGATTTTCTTGTACTTTTTTGTATGTTATGTGGTGCTCTATGTATGAATTTAATGATGTTGTGTTTGATGTCTCATTGGTATTGAAAGTGATTGTAGTTGAACTCATTAAGGGAAAGATTTGGATTTTTATTTTTTCTTGACTTGCACCAATGATTCATCTAAATCCCTATTGAATGCTAAGCAGTTTGTGTTGTTTCCTTTTCCTCATGTCCTCTAGCTTTACTAGCTTTTATCTGCCAAATGCTGTCCAGCAAATATCCTATGGAGTTCTGATTGCTTTCACACTCTCCATCTCAGCAACCTCTATAGTGTGCCAGTATTCCAAATATAAAAGACAACAAAAAGCATCAGAAGGGACCCCATTCCAACCTGTCGAACTGAGGAGCAATGAAATCGCAAACGGCGTGACCGGACTGATCGGTGCGTCTGCTTTCCTTGGACACAATCTTGGCGGATACTTATCAACGTATATATTGCTCAATGGACCAGGGAATACGCCCTTGGTGAGAATCAACTCGTTGAGTGATGCACTTGGAGTGGAGATTCTGGGCAAAGCAGAGGTGGAGTCCCCCTTTCCTTTTTCTTGATCGAAGGAAATGACGGAGTCCTGCTCAGTTTTTGAATCCGGGAGGCAGCGTCAAGGATCGAGTGGCTTTGCGAAGTCAGCATTCTGAATATATACTTTGAGGCAGCAAGGATGTTTACTGACGGGTTAGTCAATAGTGATCGAAAACGCCGAACGACAAGGGCTATTGCACCCATACACTGGTTCGCGAATCTTTGAAGGTACGGTCGGATCCACTGGGATTTCGATAGCGACGATAGCCAAGGCTAGGTAAATGCTGGGGCCCCGCCCTTTTCGTTGTCTCTTTCTGTCTCGTTGATGTTTCATTGGCAGGGGTTATGACGCGAGTAAGTCTGGGTTATATATTTTCCTTTGTTCTTCTCTGGTGATGGTCTCTTTCTTTGCTTGGTTTACTGAACCTTTTTTTCTGCAAGCCATCATCATGCCGGATGACGTCGCAGAAGAAAAGGTGAAAGTGCTGCAGTCGCTCGGAGCGGAAGTGCAACGCGTACGACCAGCTAGCATCGTCGACAAGAAACAGGTATGTTTCTTTTCCTCTCGAACTTTTTTGAACATCCTGCCATTCCCGCGACCCTGGACAGTACGTCGTAAGTGTCTCTCCGTTATTTGCGAAGTCACATCTTCGATATGTGGCAGAACATGGCGCGACAGGCTGCGGTCCGGTTTAGCCAGTTAAGCGGGCCGGACAGCAGTGAGGCTGGTGCTGGCCACGAGGTGATCACGAATTTGCCCTCTGTCGTGGTCGTCTCTACCGCATCATCGTATATACACAGCCTTGACACGGAAGACGATCACATAGAGACGGAGAAACTTGCCAAGAAGCCCCGCGGGTTCTTTGCAGACCAGTTCGAGGTTTGTACGACCGTGGCAAAATTTACAGATGACAGTCAAGATAACCTGAACCTTGCAGAACAGGAGCAACTTTGATGCACATTATCAAGGAACTGGTCCCGAGATATGGCGACAGACGAATGGCAGGATAGACGCGTTCGTCTCGGGCGCAGGTGAGTCGTTGTCCAACCCGATCCAAGCAATTGGAGACGTCTTGTAAATGTTCCAGGGACGGGTGGAACGATCGCTGGTATAGGACGGTTTCTCAAGTCGATGGACTCTAACGTCAGCGTCGTCTTGGCCGACCCCGAGGGAAGCGGTCTTTACAACAAGGCAGGCAAACATCTTTATTTGGCGACCTGGGTTATTGATCCGATCATGACCGTTCTTGTGTATAGGTCAAATTTGGTGTCATGTACGACCGCAGAGAAGCGGAAGGCACGAAACGACGACATCAAGTCGATACGGTTGTCGAAGGGATGTACGTCCCTCTCTCTCTATTAGAATCATCGATGGTTCATTTCATTCGGAACTATTTTGCGCGCGCGCGTCATACAGTGGGATCAATCGAATGACGAACAATATCGACTTGGCGCTTCCTATCATCGACGATGCGTTTCGGTATGTCGCCTTTTAAATCATTTCTGTCTATTTGTGATGATGCTGACTGTTGACATGCGTCGTTGCAGGATAACGGACGCGGAGGCCGTTTCCATGTCCCGTTACCTCGTGCAACATGACGGCTTGTTCCTCGGATCCAGCAGTGCGTGCAATCTTGTTGCCTGTGTAAAGTGGGTACGACAGATGGGATGGCAAAAAGGCCAGACTGTCGTCACCATCCTGTTAGTCAAGACGCCGAACCTTTCCTACCCGTAATAAACCGTGCCATTTTTTTTGCTAGGTGCGATTCTGGGAATCGCCACTATTCAAAGGTATGTTACGCCCAGTTTCCAAGTCCAGCGGGGTCCACTCTGA
>JBBPJU010001802.1:0-10110 GCA_038088875.1 Austroboletus festivus | reverse complement strand
GGTTGGGTCCTTTCCGTGCTCGAGAAGTTCGTTGCGGAGCTTCGTCTGTACGTCTGGGTTCCGAGCAAGCTCTAGCAGCGCCCACTGCGAAAAAGGTTAGCTCAATCACGGAAAAATTAAGGTTGATATTTACAGTCATGCTGACTAAATGAAAATGTATGAGCTATGATTAATAATGTGCAGGGAAGGTGCGTACTAGAGGTTGTCTCATACCCTGCGACAATCAACACTTTCATCTATAAATCCAACACCAGTGAGGAACTTGGAAAGCGCATACAAAGACATTCATTTACCTGTGCCATGACTTCTTCCTGCGTCAAGCGGCATTCTGAATCGGCACTTTCACCCTTAACTTTTTTTAATTTAAAGATTATGTCAAGCCGATCAGCTGTGCGCACGAAGGAATAACTGAAATAGAGCACGTACTGAGCAACCCAATAACAGACTTCTCTTCCTTGCCTCCAACAACGCCCATCTCCAATTCCTTTCGTGTTCGTGCAAGCAAGACATTCGAGATGTCTGCCATGGCGGTGTTGAGTTTCTGAATGAACCTCGTGCGTGTTGTCGGTAAGCGGGCAAGGAATGGGAACATGAGCCCTAAGACCATTATACCCGAATCGAGAGCCGTTTTGTGCCTAGGAGCTGTGCCTAACTCGTCGAGAACTTGGGTAACGTCTGCGTGCTTTCCTTCGAGTGCGCCAAAGTTGTGAGAGAAACCCGCGAGGCCGATAGTATCGAGTCTGCCGCAGTTTTTACAAACGGAGCATACCAGGAAGGTGAAAGAAAACATACGATATGTGGTTCATCCTTAAAGAGTGTCAACTTAGGTATGGGCAGATACTCAAGGATGATTGACGGAACACACCAATTTTGGACGTCGACAATGGCGCTATCCCCACCGCTCGACTCGATTAAACCATCCCAAGCACCTTTTGCCTTTCAGGTGAGATTGCATCAATGTCAGAAACAATTCCCTACATTGTGACAACTTAGCTAACCTTATATGCCGAGTCATAGAAAATCGATGTCAATTGCCGAATGGCAACCATGCTAAAAGCGGGCGACAATGACCTCCGTTGTCTTACGAAACTGATTAGTGTCCTCTCACAGGAACGAGTAATGATGCAAACAAACCTTCTGTGATCCTCTCCATGTGACCATAGAAGACCTTTTCCGAGCTGGCAACGAGACATCAGCAAACGGTATAATGGGGTGGATTGTCATCAACTACGCACGAAAAGCGCAGTCGCTTGTTTGTTGAACGGAGTTAAAATATACGTCCAAGTTTCATTGGCGTAGAAATGTGCGAGCGCTTTTGGGTCACACAAGACGATCCGCTTGCCTCCAAAGGAAGATGGAGCCGCGTACACAGGACCGTACTCCTGCGCCCAGGCTTCGTAGATAGCGCCCCCATCGTCAACATCAAGGACTCGCTTGCTGACACCGTAGAGGAAGCTCTCGCTGGGCGGTCCGCGGAGCGCTGTTGTACGGACCCGCCGACGGGACGTACGCAGCCATCGAAGAAGGATCCAAGCGACAGTGCAAGCGACAGTAGCATCAATGGCATGCCACCGATAGGGACGGATAAGTGTCAAAAGAGCATCCAAGGCCTCTGAGGCCTTAGTTGTGGAAAATAGTGCTTCGAGCGACATCGCCGATAGTCGTTTGTTGGTGAGAGATAAAAGTGTTGGTACGCTTGTCGGGCCATTTATATGTCCTCGTGGCTGCTTCCTGTGGGGAAAGGGCGGAGAATTCGGGCGGAATTCAGTCATACGATATTGTCTGATCATCATGATCACTCCGATGGATTGCTGTGCACGGCATGCCGTATGGATCGGCAAACCCTATTCTATTTGCATGAACTCGGGAGGATAGCTCGAGCACTTGGTTTCACCTAAGTTGGCCATTAAAGGCTCTACAGTAGTTCAGAACGATAGTCACTATTTGGTTTGCCTTGGGTTGGTTGGATCAAAGATCCCTATTAAATATGTACATGAGACTTCTGAGCAATGGAAGTTATGGAACGCACCTTACAGTGCTACGGCACGAGCCAAATGTTGTTGTAGATGCGTAGAAACCATTCATAAGTTCCAAGTCAACCTAGATGACACGCCGGGCGGACAAACGGGTAGAGTGCAAATTAAGCGGCCCGAAGCCAGCTAGACAACCGTCATACAGAGACGAATAAGTCAGGAAATGGATCGTCCAACGGCAATTGCTGACTCACAAACGTACAGTTGGCCACCGTGGCTCTTCGAAATTCGGAAGTTCTCGGATGAATTAGTTGTGCCTTCCACAGATATCAACTTGTCACCGAAGGCAGTGCGTAGCGTCCGACCCGATTCAATAAAATTCAAGAAGTTGGTGCCAACATCATATGGCAGTTTGTAATCATGAGATATCAACCGTAGACTTGGAGGAAAGTACGGGTCACGACGAAGCCAAGCTAAATGGCGAGTGCTGGCGAGAATAGACACACGAACAACGTGACACGTGTCTAGAAAGCGTTGAAGTATGGAGCCGCACAGGCACCGAGGAACCGCACATTTACTCCTTCTGAATGACTCATGTAGCTTGATTTTTCACAGCCTCGAATCCCTGTCACCATCATATTTAACGCTTGCTCTGGAAACATACACGCTAGCAGCGAAATGGTTCCGCACTCCAAGTAAGTCGTTGAAGTTGTGGCCGCCAATGTGAAAAGTCTCGGTTGTTAATGCCATCTAGTAGCCTGGTGTCCAGGCGACCTCGACCTGCTGGAGGCATCCTATTACGCCCGAATCTGGCCGTCAGCAGTTTTACTCACTGTGCCGCATGGCCGCTCAATATTCCATGTTGTATGTTCAATTACGATGAAAATGCTTGTGCTGCGGATCAGCCAGGTTTTTAACCTTGATAACAAGACCTAGTACGTAAGTGTCACCCCAAGGCCATACGCAGGACGCATGTACTTCCTTTGTTCTACATCATCACACCTATGTGGGGAGAGGTTATATGCCTCGTTGCACACCTTGTACGCCATGGGACACGAGACAGGAACTCTGCTCAACGAACACTCGACGAGCACTTACGAACCCCCGATGAACAGGCACTTTGGCGAGTTCGTAACACGACTGCGCAAGTCGAGTCAATCCAAGCGGCGCAGTAATGGGGATCAATTAGAGCCGGGCGGAGCAACTACCTGAGGGGTTCGTGGACTTGCCAGCCATCACATTGGTCATGCACACTAGATGCATGGGTTCCCGCCTTCTCTCGCTTATGACTCGTTGAATCTCCCAGAATACATTAAAGGCCACATCCAAGCCGGTAGGATTGTTAGTCCACACACCTCTCTCTATAGCGTGTCCATATGTCTCTCCCCACTGAAACTACTGTCCTCATCGTCGGTGCTGGTCCAACAGGACTTGCCGCCGCTCTTTCTCTACTCCATCATGACTTTCATGATTTCATCATTGTTGATGCGGTAGCGCAGTGGAAAAATGCCTCCCGAGCCATTGTGATCCACGCTGCCACCCTTGAGGTAAGCTGCCCTTTACTTTTGTATCTGCTTGGTTTCTCAGACACGTACAGGCATTGGATACAATAGGTTGTGGAGATGATCTTGCATCGCAGGGGAACAAGGCAACTGCATTCAACATCGGGACTCGCTCCAGAAAACTTCTCAGCCCTGACTTCCAGAGTCTCAAGTCAAGCACTCGACACCCGTACATGCTCGCCATCCCTCAGAACATTACCGAGCGTACACTCGAGAAGAAGTTGATGAGCTTGGGCGTAAATGTCCATCGACCTGTGAAAGTGATCGGACTGCGGCGCAATTCGGACGACCCCCAAATGAGTGATGTCACATTCGAAGATGGTAGAGTGATCAGAGCAAAGTATGTCGTCGGCGCAGATGGTGCCCGTTCTGCGGTAAGGTCTTTTACTATCTTGCACTCCGACATCATCTCACGGTCTAGGTGCGCGCTACGGCTGGTATAGGTTTTTCAGACCCGATGTCCAACAAGGAGGAAGCAGATAATAACATGGCCCAGGTGATGCTTGCCGATGTCACTTTTGACTCTGTGAATGCAGAACAATGTGCATTGAGCGGTACGTTGTCGCCGAACAGCTTTTTCATCCTCTTCCCCCTGCACTTTTCTTTCAATGTGGCTTTAGCTTCCGACGGCCATTGCTCCATCACCGAAAGTGTTTATCGTATCGGTTGTGGGGTGCCTCTGGAGGAAGGTGAAATTCCCTTATCTCCTTCCAGGGAGTACATCCAGAACCTTGTCGACCGCTTTGGCCCGTACGGCCTTTCATCAGACCCCACTGTCAATCCCAACAAGAAGGGAGCGCATGTCAAGGAGGTCGTCTGGTCCTCTCGTTTCCGCAACCGTGCCTCCATCGCTGATGTCACCTTTACCCGCCTGAGCTCTGATAACTCCGATGAAACAGAAGGAGGTGTCATCCTTCTTGTCGGTGACGCTGCTCACATCCACTCCCCTGTGGGCGGACAAGGCATGAACCTCGGCTTGCGCGACGCCATCTTCTTGGGTGACGCGCTGGTGAAACATATCCATGCTGCCGAAACAGAGCCGCTTTCTCAAGCCGACACGATCCTGCGCGAATTTGCCACGACGCGTCATGCGCATGCGCTCCAAGTGATCAGTCTCACGAAAGGTTTCGCGTCCATCGCGGGCATGAAGTACCGCAAGAGGATGTGGTGGTGGTGCCCGTTTGACTCGGATACTATTCGGGCTTGGATGCTATGGGTGCTTGGAATGACCCCGTTCTTCCGGGGCAAGATGGCATGGCAGCTGAGCGGGCTGGGTAGGAGGTAGGAGGGGTGGGGAAGTAATAGATGGGAAATGAGTTCTATGCAAGTTGAATCAGAGTAGGGATGAAATGCTCTCATGTTTTCTGACATATGATCTTTGTTATACGTTTGAAATGGATCGAATCATTTTTGTTCAAGATTGCCTAGATTCTTTCTCGACGGATTGACTGACTACGCAATGCAACATGCTCGCGTTGAGCGTGTGTACGATGAACTAGCTTTTCTGTGGTATTCGGGTTTTACAAGACCTGAAAACCAGATACTTGGTTAGTGATTTGCATATTTATATACACAGTGCTCAAGCCTTGTGACGAGCCACGGCAGCTCATCCTCGGGTTTCCGACATATTGGACATACTACTCTCTGTTGGACCGTTCATGTCAATTCAAGCCAATTCAGTTCTCCTACTGCCTCCAACTACCTTGCACATCGTTGGTCAGACAAGTCTCTTTTCGTTCCGCCAGGCTCCAATGTGAGAGCTCTCGCATCTCCAGCGTTCGAATGGCTCAGAGAAGCTGTAGTGCAGGACGAGACTTGGTCTACTAGGGGTACTTTGTTCTGAGTGTTCGTTCAGTGCAGCGCTTGGAGCGTGATCTTACTTCAAGCTTCAGGAGAAACAAGTGAGACAGTCGTCTGAAATATGGTGCTCCGACTTCGAGGTGCAGTTGAGGAGTCCATTTCGGATGCTAAACGTAAGTCCGTCATCGCAACCAGTGGAGTGATCGCCAGTACCCATGACCCAAATATCGAATCTAAAATTCTTGCTCAGGATAAAGTGTTGTGGAAGATAAGCGCTAGGAGCTGAGTATAAAAACTTTGACTCATGGATTTGTGATTCGGATGCAGTGTGCATCGCATGCTGGTGCTTGAGTTGCCGGAGTGAGTCCTTGTATAGCGTCATGGTCCGTCGTCGGCCGATCGATCACCACACACGTAGCTTGAAGGAATCATTGGCTTCTTCCGTAACGCGGACCGGTGAAACTATGTATCCGTGATAGCATGCGGCCATGGTCGAAAAAAAAAACATTCTGGTGTAACTTCTACTATAGACATATACTAACCATCAAACAGCTTGTGGTTACGAGGTCCCCGACTCGCTGAATTGATGGAGATAAGTTCTACTACATCAAGTACCGTCACCCGTGGGGAGTTCGAGTCACTCTCTTGTCATCGTTATTTGTCATGCGCTACCAATATCCTCGCTTCTCCAGCACCGATACTACTAGTACGGGTCAACTCGGAATCAAAAACCCACTGGTACTCTCGAGGCTGGCTTCTGCTTCGTCGATAATGACACATTTATCTTTTCAAGAGGTATATAAGGGCGCGAGCTCTCCATGTATCCTCACTATCACACACTTCATTCTCAAGCGTTGCCTATATGTCTCTTCCTGATAGAACCACCGTCCTCATCGTAGGTGCCGGCCCAGCAGGACTTGCCGCTGCTCTCTCTCTCATCCACCATGACTTTCGTGACTTTGTTATCGTCGATGCCATAGCTCAGGGACAGAATGTTTCCCGAGCCATCGTGGTCCATGCTGCCACCCTCGAGGTAAGCGATCTGCTGGCGTCTTTTCTTGTCTCTGAAATATATATAGGCATTGGATACGATAGGTTGTGGAGACGAGATGGTATCAAAGGGAGTCAAAAATACCTTGTTCAATATCGGAACTCGCTCCACAAAACTGTTGAGTCCTCAAATCGACGGTCTCAAAGGATACACCCCACACCCATATATCCTCACTATCACCCAAAATGTCACGGAACATATACTCGAGAAGAAATTGTTCAGTTCTGGAGTCGTCGTCCATCGGTCTTTGAAAGTGGTTGGGCTGAGGCGCAACACAGATAACCCACTGATTAGTGACGTCATGTTCGAAGATGGGAGGGTAATCATGGCAAAATATGTAATCGGTGCAGATGGTGCACGTTCAGTAGTAAGTCCCTTTACGATCATTTATGCTTCGACGTCGTCTCATGCTGCATAGGTACGCAAGATGGCTGGTATAGGATTCTCCGACCCAACGCTCGATGAAAGTGAAGCGGAAAGCAATCTTGCTCAAATGGTCCTTGCCGATGTCACCTTCAATAACCTGGATCCAGAAGGTCTACAGGATGTCACATTATCTCCGAACAATCTGTTTCTCTGCTTCCCATTACCGCCATCATACAACGAATCTCTTGCAACCGAAGGCAGCTCTCCGATTTCTGAGAGAGTATACCGCATTGGGTGTGGTGTACCTGTGGAAGAGGGTGAAATTCCGCATTCGCCTTCCAAGGCATACATCCAGAAGCTCCTCGATCGCTTCGGGCCGCGGGGCCTCACTTCGGACACCTCTGTGAACCCCGACTCGAAACCGACATTCATCAAAGATGTTATCTGGTCGTCTCGTTTCCGTAACCATGCCTCGATCGCAGACAGGACCTTCACTCGCCTTGGCCCTGGCGATCTAGAGGAAGGCGGGGCCGTCCTTCTGATTGGCGATGCTGCTCATATTCATTCTCCGGCCGGTGGACAAGGGATGAATCTTGGCTTGCGGGATGCCATCTTCCTCGGAGAAGCATTGACGAAGCATATCCGTGCCACTGAGACTCAGCCGGCGTCTGAGGCGGACGTGATCTTGCGCGAGTTCGCCTCAGCACGACATGCCCGTGCGCTCGAGGTGATCAAGCTCACCAAGGGGATTTTGTCCGTTACGGGTATGAAGTACCGGGAGAGGTTTTCTTGGTGGTGCCCGATTGACTCTGCCACGGTCCGGGCTTGCTTGTTGTGGATATTAGGTAGAATTCCGTTTGTTCGGCGAAAGATGGCTTATGAGTTGAGTGGGTTAGCCCGGAGGTAATTTCGCAAGCTCTGATTTCAATGTCTGCTATTTTGTAGCATCACTGCATTGGTTGCGTTACTTAATATGTACATACTTACCAAAGTCTATATAACTTACCAAAGTCTATATACAACTAATTTTTATCATAAGAGTAATGGATAAATATGTTTGTTTTTCAGCAAGTTGGATTCACGACCTACTTATCAACCTAGATATAGACCTCGAATGGTGGGTAGGGGGCGAAGTCTAATATCAAGCAGGTGGGGGGGGGGCCGAGTATGTATATGCCGCGCACAGACCGAAAATCCACCCGCAATCATATGCTCGTTATCACGCCGGCCACGAGCGAGAGGCGAGAAAGGACAAAGGAACGTGCATACACGATCAATGAGAGTATGGATGTTGAGAAGGCGACCCTCAGTGAAGCGGGTGAGAATGCGTTGGACGCCGTCACAACCCTGGGGGCGAGTGTTTAGGTGAGAGAAACAAAGACAGGGTGACTCAGTTACGGGGAAGGCAGGAATTAAACAGTCACTGCATACGCTAGGGCTCGAATTCGCTGGCCAGCGTTGAACGTGTTGAATGCCTGGGTAACTTGACTAGCGACTCGGATGCTTATTGAGTGGGTAAATCCGAGTGGCTATGAGAAATTTAAAGAGCAGTATCAGTTGTGGTACTACCAACGTTGCCTCCGACGGAATGATTCAACAAGCTCTAGCGCCTTATTCATACAGGTGACGTGGGCTGGTGCCTTGTTCTCGATATCGCATCTGGGATTGCCCAAGCTGTACTGACAACGGTACCTGCTGACTCCACTGAGTACCATCGCAGTGTTCAGCTGATGCTCACCTCGATCGGCTCAGACGCATGCAAACGGCATGTTTACAACGAGTTTACACATCTCCACATGTTGCTGTCGTACGAGTGCTCGCACAGAGCACTGTCAAAACGCGCACCACGATTGTTTCTTCAAGCCGGCCAGGTACAGATGCGGTACTGGGAAACGATCAGGGCTGCTTGGGCGAGTAACAAGACAATGGGCCATCAGCCATGTTGTATTGCAACAATGATGTAGCCCACGATCATGAACCAGAACAGGTCGAGTCCGGACCCCCAAGGTGAAATCGTTCCGGCGCAGTCTATAATCCCCGTTCCATTCGGCGTTCTCGTCACAGGATTATTTCATTGTGCCCTGGCGCTGGCACTGGCACGGCTCTTGAGCATTACTCTAGCACCGGTGACCTACTTAACTCATTGTACATTCTCGGTCAATCCTAAACCACTTTTCCTTCGGCTTTAGTCTCCCTCTCATTCTACATTTCGGCCATGACCTCCGCCGGTGTGGCAAATGATCCACCACCAAAGGCTCCACCAGGAGCGTCTTGGAAGGATCAGGAGCAACAAGTCTTGCCAAAAAATCGCTTTGCAATCGTGTTTCCAGGTCTCATGCTTTCGGTCTTCCTGGCCGCGCTCGATCAAGTATGCTTCCCCAAACTCACTTTCATTCAATCTGACATGACCCACAGTCCATCGTCACCATTGCTTTGCCCAGTATCGTAGCCGAACTGGGTGGAGGCAATAATTACGGCTGGGTTGGAAGGTGGAATGAATCATTTGCTTGCAACAAACGTGACTTAACCTACATTTCAGCGCATACATGCTTGCTTCGGCAACCTTTGGGCCCGTTTACGGGAAGCTTGCAAACATTCTGGGTCTACATCCATTTTGCCGTGCCCTTCCGAACTCTACTCACGATACTCATAGGCCGAAAGCCAGTATTGTACTCATGCATTCTCATATTTTTGGTCAGTATTGTTTATTGTGAAAGTCGTCCAGATGTGACAGTACCTTGTATCCTGACATGCAGATTGGATCGGCACTATGCGGCGCTGCCCAGAGCATGACGTGGCTCATCGTTTCCCGTGCGATACAAGGACTAGGTGGTGGTGGTATTATCCAATTGGTCCAAATTACCATATCAGACATCGTATCCCTCAAGGAGTAAGCTTTCTGCCCTTGCTTCAGACAGTTATTTATGCTTCGCAGCCGAGGGAAATATGGAGGGGCGGCCAGCGCTGTTTGGGCTACTGCTAGGTAAGTATTCTGTTTTGGGATGTACAAATCATTCGTTTACTTGCGTAGCGTGGTTGGGCCACTCGTTGGCGGCGTGAGTTACTTCCGGTCCATACGCTTATTGCGGCTTAATATCGTCTTCAGGCGTTAACTCAACATGTTTCATGGAGATGGTACGTTGTCTGATGGATGGTAGAGCCACTTCTGACATTTGCTCAAAGGTGTTTCTGGATCAATCTGTTGGTATTTTTTCCCTTTATGGAATGCCTTGCTTGACCCGTACAACAGTCCTACTGGCGGGGTAGCCGGGACTATTCTATTCTTTTTCTTAAACCTAAATCCCCACCAAGGAAGACCATTCCGTGATCACGTCAAAGAATTTGATTTTATTGGGCT
>JBBPJU010001801.1:0-10122 GCA_038088875.1 Austroboletus festivus | reverse complement strand
GAGAATGGAAAGTGTCCTATTCTGATATAAGATTCAATATATCTTACACTGCCTGAATGGAAAAGGAAAGGCAGTGTAAGGAACCTGCTCCTAATTGAGGAGAAGGTTCAAACTCTATCTCTAAAGCAGATATATCAAACTCGGCAGAATAAGGGGAGAGATAACATCGCCTCTCGGATGCTGTGAGGAGTAGGTATGGGCGAGGTGATGACTTGCCGTAACTGAGAGTGAGATTGTATATTCTAGTCGAGATAGGAAGAAGGCCCGTCTGGGCAAACTCTAAGTAAAACAGGAAGAGGATGAGAAGAGAAAGTAAAGGAGAAGAAAGACAGGGAGACAGCTCCCTCATAGGAACGGGAATGGGCGCTCAGCTCGGAGTAAGAACTCTGCTAGCTCCTCGGTGTCCCATGTGAACCACTCGGGGTTCCCTGGAGGAACGTTCTCCTGATTCTCCGGTAGTGGAGGAGAAGCATTCCAGATGTCCAAGGATTCCCCCCATGCTAGCCCGCTAGCAAAGTCATCATCTATGTCCATCAGTTGCCCTTTGGGAAGAAAAGAAAAAGATGGCGCATCCAACTCCTCCGGGTATGGAGTCAGAGGCCTCACCCATCGTTCTGTAACAGGAGCCTGATGGTGCTTGGTTCCGGCAAGACGCCAATCATTTTGGGAATGGCATGGCTTGCCGAGGAAAACCCAATAATCGACTGGGAGAAGTGGGAACTTCTCCTAGTATCTGATGAAGAAGTCGAGGAAAGACCACTACAGGTGGCACAGCGATACCTGGCAAAGTATATCACTGAGGATCTGGACGATCCCTCAGAAGAGGTGATCATAAGGGAGAGTCTTGACAAGGAGATTTGCAAGACCACCGTATCAACAGAAATCGCCAGCAAGCAGATCCACAAACACAAGACCCTGCCAAAGGAGTATCAAGACTACAAGAAGGTTTTCTCAGAAGAAGCAGCAACCACCCTACCCCTGTCCCGAAATTACGACCATCATATAGAACTCACTAAGGAGTTCATTCCAAAACGAGCCAAGAACTATTCCCTCAACCCCGAGGAACTGGCCACATGTAAGGAGTTTATCTCGGAACACCTAAAAAGTGGGAAGATCAAGCCCTCAACCTCCCCGCAAGCCTCTCTGTTCTTCTTCGTTAAGAAGAAAGATGGGAAACTCCGACCGTGCCAGGACTATAGATATCTTAACTCGATGACAGTCAAGAATGCATACCCACTCCCCCTCACCACTGACCTGATCGATAAGGTCAAGGACTCCTACATCTTCACCAAAATGGATGTCCGATGGGGGTACAACAATGTCCTCATTCACCCAGAGGACTGATGGAAGGCAGCGTTTATCACCCCATTGGGGCTCTTCGAGCCCACTGTCATGTTCTTTGGCTTGTGCAACTCGCCTGCCACATTTCAGGCACTTATGGACGACATTTTCGCAGACTACCTAGCCGAAGGATGGTTAATTATTTACATGGATGATCTCCTCATCCACTTGGCCGATCTACAGGATCACCACGAACAAACAAAGAAGGTGCTCCCAAGGCTAGCAGAACACCAACTTTACCTAAAATTAGAAAAATGTACCTTCAACGTCCCAGAAGTCGAATACCTGGGAATGGTGTTGAAGGAAGGGAGCGTGGCAATGGACCCAGTAAAACTGAAAGCCATCGAAGACTGGGAACCCCCGAAAACTGTGAAACAAGTACGGTCGTTTTTAGGGTTTTGCAACTTCTATCGGAAGTTTATCCCCGAGTTCTCCAATCTCGCAAGACCCCTAGTCGCTCTCACCACCAAGGGAAAACAGTGGGAATGGACCCCCGAAACCGATGACGCCTTCCGAGCACTGAAACATCTATTCCTCCGAGCCCCTGTGCTATGCTACCCGGACCCAAACAAACCATTTTAACTGATGACTGATGCGTCATTAGCAGCCGCCGGTGCGGTACTTATGCAAAAAGATGGCAATGGGGATCTCCACCCGTGTGCCTACCGATCATCTACGTTCGCCCCTGCCGAAAGAAATTACGACATCCATGACAGGGAGCTGTTAGCCATCATCTTAGCACTGAAAGATTGGCACCATTACCTCACAGGGACGGCCTTCCCAGTGACGGTCCTCACAGACCACAAGAACCTAACGTACTTCCACCAACCCTGGGACCTTTCCCGGAGACACGCCCGTTAGCAGCTTTTCTTGCAGGATTATGACCTGCGGCTTGTGCATACCCCGGGGGGCCAGATGGGCCCTGCTGATTTCCTGTCCCGACCAGACATCACTGATGACACCCAAGAACCCCTCCAACTGATACCTGATGACGTTTTTATCAGGTCTATTGATACTGCCCTGCATCAGGAGCTTGAGAAGCCCCTCCGTGACCCCACCGCCTTAGATGCCCTCCTCCGTGTCACAAGTGGGGAGCCGGCATTCCCACGGACCGACGCTGCCGATTGGGAGATTCGTAACAACTCCCTCTACTACCAGGGACACCTCTATGTAGACGAGGAATTTTGTCAGCCCCTAGTACACGCCATCCACTCCGCCGTGACCACCGGCCACCCCAGCTTTTACCGACTGCACAATTTCATTTCCCGGGACTACTGGTGGCCCGGAATGGCCCGTTTCCTCCGCCGGTAGCTCGCTGGATGCCCCATTTGCCAGAAACACAAGGTTGCCACCCACCCAAATCGACCCCCCGTCATGCCTATCCCCACCATCGCTACCCGCCCCTTCCAGCATTTGTCCATGGACCTCATCACCGATCTTCCCCCGGCCCCCCTGTGGGATGCTATTTTAGTCGTGGTGGACCATGGACTTTCGAAGGGGGCTATTTTCATCCCGACTACGAAAATGGTGACTGCAGAAGGGGTCGCCAACCTATTTTTAAAGAATGTGTTCTCCCGCTTTGGCATACATGACTCAGTAATCTCGGATAGGGGCCCCCAATTTAACAGCGCGTTCGCCAAGGAAATGGCCCGCCTACTCCAATACGACCCAAAACTATCTACCGCCTACCACCCACAGATGGATGGGGAAATGGAAAGGGTCAACCAAGAGTTAGAAACATACTTGCGGATCTTCTGCCACAAAAATCCGACCTCTTGGAGTGACTTCCTCCCCATCGCTGAGTTCACCCACAATTCAGCAATGCACTCAACAACTAAACAACCCCCTTTCTTGCTAATGAACGGATATGAACCCAGAGGCTTCCCACCCATTAACAGAACCTTCATCCTTGTGGTCCAGTTAACTCTGGAATAATGGGGAAACACGTGGAAAGAAGCTACAGCCGCCATCACATACGCCCAAAAAGAATATGACAGATGACAAAAAGGGAAAGCCTATTCCCCCTATTAAGTTGGGGATATGGTATGGCTTTCCACAAAAAACCTAAAAACGAAAGGAGAATTATGAAAGCTGTCACCAAAAAGAGAAGGCCCATTTAGGGTCTTATAAAACTTCAATAACGTCTCTTTCGAACTCCGCCTGCCTGATCACTGGAAAATCCATAACGTATTCCACGCCTCTCTCCTATCCCCCTTTACGGAAACCTCCGAATTTGGACCCACCACCCTGGAACCGCCCCAAGATCTAGATGAGGAACCAGAGTATGAAATAGAAGAAATTCTATCCCATAAAGGAGACTTACGAAACCTTTTCTTCTTGGTCAAATGGAAAGGCTATCCCCACTTGGAAAATACCTGGGAACCAGAGGCCAACTTCACCCATTCTGACGACACCCTCCAAGCCTATAAGAGAGCCCATAAAATCAGAAATTAACACACCATGGTCTACAACACCCAACCCACTTTCCAGGATAAATGCTACGGCCACTGGCACACTGAATTCGTCCCCGCCAAAACTAAAGAAATCACCAGGGACGGGAAAACCGTCCTCATCAAAGAAAAACATGTCCACTTCCTAAATAAACATGTTGGCAAACAATGGTTCTATTGTAGAATCGACTCCTGTCCCTACCACTGGCATGCCAAGAACTACTATTGACATCAACCGACTTGTCGTCGCTCCTTACGGCATTCTCCCTGCAGAACCTCATGTACCCATCATCACGGCTAAAGCCGGAGATGCCTACAATTTCAAATCTGTCCCCCGTCTGGAATGAGGGTATTTTTATCACAATCTGCTAAACTCCCCTTACGTAGCTAGCTGGCTAGTAGAGCGGCATCATTCCCCATTAGTACGCCCCCTCACCACCCTCATAAACACCTATGAGGTGTACTCCAACATTCGTTCCACTTGTCACCACCCCAACCACCCAGAACCTACTGACGATAGCGATTATGTTGGCCCCTTCTCAGTCCACCGCCAACCCATCCTCGCTTCCAGCCTTGTGTACCTCAGGGTCCTCATCGCCCAATCCCTCCACGAGGCCGGGTTCCACAAGGTCGTCGAGGAGATCCCCCTCCTCGGAATCCACAAGATCATCTGGGAGCTCATTGGGCCCCTGGCCCCAAACATCCAAGGAAGAGTCATCAGAAACCACCGGCTGGTTCTCGATCTCATTGGAACTAGCAGAGGAACTGCGCCTCCTAGTCCAGCACCGCCTCTACTCTCCCGAATCTCAGCAACGAGAACAAGCCATGATGGAGGGGATGTTGATCCCTTCATCCCTTCTACGCCCCCTCGAGCCCCGTTGCCCCACCTCCCGAACCCCTTGGAACTGGAGGACCCGGAGGACACCCGCACCCGGGCCTACCAACACGCTACTGACCCCCCCATCCCTATCCCTGACCCGACTACTCCACCTCAAGACAACCCTCTTCAAAGGATTGCCTCTCCCCCCGCTCTCCACTGAGGACTCCCCCCCCTCTCTCGGAATATCCCTGAGGATATCGACCTCAGAACTGACTACCATTGCACACGTTGCAACTTTGCCCACACCACTGCTTGGGACTGTCCCCATGAGGTTTGCCCCTTTTGCTCCAGACGCGCTCCCCGCCATCCCCCTTACCGCTGCCCCTCCCTCACCACCCCGTCCCTCCCTCAGTCCTGTCCCGAATGCGGAGGGCAGCACCTCCTCTATTGGCGATGCCCTTTCTACTCATGCCCAAACTGCCACGAGATCAGCCCTGGCCATGCCACAAGTGACTGCCCCCTTATCGTCCATAGTTGTGGGGCTTAATGAGCTAGTGGATGAGTGGAATCATCCCTTATACCCGGAGGAGGAGGGTAATGTTACAGAACGATGGGTAAGGCCCCCAACTCTGTATTCAGAGGAGTTGGATGCGCCATCTTTTTCTTTCTTTCCAGATGGGCAACTGATGGACATAGATGATGACTTTGCTAGCGGGCTAGCATGGGGGGAATCCTTGGACACATGGAACGCTTCCCCTCCTTTACCGGAGAACCAGGAGAACGTTCCCCCTGGAAACCCCGAGTGGTTCACATGGGACGCTGAGGAGCTAGCGGAGTTCCTACTTCGGGCAGAGTGCCCCTTCCCGTTTCTATGAGGGAGCTTTCTTCCTGTTTCTTTCTCTCCTCTCAGTTTATTTCTCATCGTTCCCCACTTTACTTAGAGTTTGCCTGAACGGGCCTTCTTCCTATCTCGACTAGGATATACAATCTCACTCTCAGTTATGGCAAGTCATCGCCTCACCCATACCTACTCCACACAGCATCCGAGAGGCGATGTTATCTCTCCCTTTATTCTGCTGAGTTTGATATATCCACTTTAGAGATAGAGTTTGAACCTTCTCCTTAATTAGGAGCAGGTTCCTTACACTGCCTTTCCCTTTCTATTCAGGCAGTGTAAGACATATTGAACTTTAGTTCAGAATAGGACGCTTTCCATTCTCCACTTCCGATTAGGAAGTGGACCTACTCCTAATCGGACCCCACGTCCCATCTAGGAGTATCTTCCCACTCCCAGCCATTTACATATATAAGCGCCCCTGTATTATAGTTAGCTCTCTAGCTAAATTCTACGCGATCTTATGTGAAGCATTTACACTGTACCTTGCAAGGTGGACGGACTCCCCTTGCTCAAGAGAGTTCTATTCAGGCAGACCCTGATCTACAGGTTAATCCTCTATCACGAGGCCGCCGCCGCCCGCCTATCCGTCCTAGCTGTGTGCCTGCGCTACGGACCATTGACAGGAGCCTTCGACCAGCTAATCGCCAAGCGTCTCAGGCTTCATGTCCCACGTTCCACATCAAGTATTCTCCTTCGGAACTGGAGTCCGAAAGAGGAATAAGTCCAATCCCATTTGGGATTGGAGAATGGAAAGTGTCCTTTGAAGTAAGTAAGTTTAATTAGTCACGCACTGCCTATGGACACAAGAAGAAGGGTAGTGCGCGGGAGTTTCTCCTAATTGAGGAGGAATTCCAAACCTTATCTCTACAATGGATATATGAGTTCGGCGGAATAGAGAAGGGGTAATACTGCCTCTGGCTGCTGTGTGGAGAAGGTATGGGTGAGGCAGTAACTTGCCATAACAAAGGGTGAATGAGTATATCCTAATTGAGAAAGGGGTAAGCCTGTTGGAGACAGGAGGAAAAGAAAGAAGAGGAAAGATAGAATAACTAGAGAAATGGAAAAGGGCAGTCTGCTCAGAGCAAGAACTCCGCTAACTCCTCGGCATCCCACTGGAACCACTCCAGGATCCCCAGGGGAACATTCTCCTGATTCTCCAGCATTGGCGGAGAGGCGTTCCAAATGTCCAGAGACTCTCCCCAGGCGAGTCCGCTGTCGAAGTCGTTGTTGATGTTCATTGCTCGATCTAGGGGAAAGGAAGAAAAAGATGGTGCGTCCAACTCATCTGGAAACGGAGTTGGAGGCCTCACCCATCGTTCCGTAACAATCGCTGGATGCCCAATTTGCCAGCAAAATAAAAATATCAACAACCCACCTCACCCACCACTGGTCCCTATTCCTGCCACTAGTCCCCACCCCTTCCACACCATCTCTATGGATATGATCACTGACCTACCCCTTTCCCAAGGGATGGACTCTATATTGGTCGTGGTGGACCATGGACTTAGCCGGGGGGCAATTTTCATCCCAACTACCAAAACGGTTGATGCAGCAGGGGTAGCAACCTTATTCTTCAAGCATGTATTCCCACGCTTCGGATTACATTCAAAGGTTATTTCAGATAGGGGCCCACAATTCGCATCAGCATTCGCTAAGGAACTAGCTCATTTACTCAGCTATGACGTTGCACTATCCACAGCATATCACCCACAAACTAACGGGGAAACCAAATGAGTCAACCAGGAACTGGAAACCTATCTCCAGATATTCTGCCAAGGACAACAAGACCTATGGAGCAAACTGCTCCCAATGGCAGAATTCAACCATAATTCCTCGGTACATTCCACAACCAAACAAACCCTGTTCCATCTAATGATGGGTTATGAGCCATGAGCCTACCCCCAAATAGGAAAAACTTTCAACCCCGCTCTTGAAAATCGACTCCAACTACTAGAAAGGGCCAGGGATGAAGCATTAGCCGCAATCACCAATGCCCAACAGTTTTCCCACAACTTCCCAAAATTTAAACCCTGGAAGAAAGGCGATAAAGTATGGCTATCAAATAAAAACCTTAAAACCTCCTATCTGTCAAAGAAGCTCAGCCCAAAAAGGGAAGGACCCTTCCCCATCACAAAAGTACTTTCTCCTGTAACCTATCAATTGAATTTACCCCCAAACTGGAAAATCCATAATGTATTCCATGCATCCCTTCTTTCCCCATTTGTTCAAAATGATGAATATGGGATTGCCAGAACTCCCCCACCCCCTGAGATCATAGGAAACGAGGAAGAATACAAAGTTGAGCATATCATGAACCATAGAGGACACCTAGGATGCAGATCCTATTTAGTACAATGGAAAGGATACTCAACCACAGAAAATACCTGGGAACCAGAAATGAACTTCACCCACGCCGACAAAACACTGCAGACATATAAAAGAAAACACAAATTATGATTGATGACAAACAGCCCACTGAATGCTGCGACTTCTACAAATTCTCACTCAAAACCAACAAACCAACCAAGTACTTCTATTGCTTTTCATACATCTCAGTTTTTGCTCCAAAAAGAAAAAGACATTACAACCAACAACACATTCAAACCCACCAGTACTACTGTCAGGAATGATACTGTTCCTATCATTACTAGCCCACCATTCCTTTCCTGATCATCAACCATTCCCTTCCTTTCTTCCTACCCCACAGACGACCCCCCCTCCCCATTTTAATCACTTTACATTTTGTTATTCACATTCAATTTGAACTCTACTCTGATGATATCAATCTCTCCTCTCATGCTGCCATTTTCTTTTTTGTATATGTCCCTTATCCTCGCCCTGATCAAAGACGTCTTCAATCTCCAGATCCTCCCACCCTCTTATAGGAGAATTGCTTATGCCGCCATTTTAGACGGCCCCCAAGGATTGGCCTTATTAGAAGTCAACTTGGAACTCAGGAAACTATCCTCAGTCATACTCCTCATTGAAACCTATCACAGCTATGTCTCCACAAGACTCTTGGTTGAAGAAAACATCGTTGAAAACCTTAGTGAGGTGATCACAGAAAATCTCCGCAAGGCTGGGGCTCAGACCCTCAACGCCCTCTACTTCTGTGGACTGGGGTACTTCATCAAACAACTCCCCATCTCAACCTTCTTTGGGAAGATCTATCCCATCTACCTCCAGCTACCCAGAGGTATGGGACAGCGAGGATTTATCGACATCGAACTTGTGAGACAGTTCACCTTCCTTAATGGCAGCAGTTTCCCATTTGAGACTAAACCAGATTGACAGATCAGAGGAGAATTGGCAGATAGTGAAGAGCAAGAGAATCTTCTTCCCCTCCCGGTTTGTATCAACAAACCTCTTATGGAAGTTAAAGTCCCAGAGACTCCAGAGAGATTTGAGGGAGAAGCCGATGAACCCCTGCAACAGCCAGCGCTCCCCACCACCCCAACCTCCCACTCCTTACCCAGACACCCTCAGCGACCTAAGTGACCTCTCTCCACCAGAATCTCTTTCTGCAGAAATGACCCCCATTCCTTGCCAACTCTCACCCGAACCTATCAATGCTATCAGTGTGGAAGTCCCCACCATCTCTGACCATCCTGCCCCCACTACACCTGTCCCTACTGTTGACAGGATGCCCCTGGCCACCCCCAGCATCTCTGCCCCGAGCGCGCAGAGAGTGGATCTAACTAGGTGGATGATGGATTGTGATGAGATCAATGAGGTCCATCAACCTTATCAATGGGGTAATGTCATGCATCATGTGGACTACCCACGGAGTGCCACCCCTTTTCCTCATGAAGGGGATCGCCCATGGCTCAACACCAACATCTCCACCACAGCCTATGGGGGGAACTTGGATATGAGGCATCAGTTCTGGAATGGAGAAGTGGAGGGAGCAACCTGGGGAGAGGAACCACTGGGGGACATTGTCCCAGGATGGTGGAATGTCCAAGCCCCACCAATCCATCTAGAGGAGACAACACCTGCACCCAAGTGGCCCACTGATCCCACATAGATGTAGTTGCATCCATGCCCTTCCAAACTACCAGTACGAACTCTCCTTCTTATCTTCAAACTTTAGTTTCTTTTGGATCGCACTTTTACACTAGTGCAATCACTCTTCCCCCCACCTATGCCTATCTCCTGTAACCCTTTGCCCTATGGACAGCCTTCCCCCTTCCTGTGATCTCTATTTATGGTCATAGTAGTTTCCTATTCCCCTATAAATACGGCTGCCCATATACAGTAATTCCTTAACTAGATCTATGTTTAATCTACATGGTATTTGGTTCAACGGTCACCCCTTAAGTGAAGGTCACTGATAAGACTTACCAAAACCATCCCAATCTTCTCTCAGTCTACTGTCTACTGTTGAGTGACAGCTAGAACTTGGCAATATCTTTGTGTCTAGGATCTATACCCATAGATCACATCACACAATCAGCAACAGGTGGGAACGGTCCCAGACACTGAAGGCTGGAAAGCCTTCAAGGAAAGATTTCTTGTGGTGTTTTCATCCAAGGAGGACCACTTGGACCACAGGAGGAAGTTAGCTGCTCTCAAACAGAAGGCTAAAGACTCCTTCCCTACAACAAAGAGGC
>JBBPJU010001800.1:0-10126 GCA_038088875.1 Austroboletus festivus | reverse complement strand
GGCACACATGTAATGCGTGGATGTGGATGGTCTTATACTTAGATGACCCCAGTTTGTGAGAGGTGGGAGAGGTTGGTGGAAGACAAGGTATGTACAGCAAGGCAATTTGGAACTCGGTAGATTGCACGATGGCATTTGATTGTATCATATTAAGTCGCAGGGGGGATGATCAGGATGTCGAGCCGAATCATGCAGTCTAGCCCATCTTCGGAATGGCGATGTCTTGTTCAAACTAGCTGGGCATCGGAAAGGTGTTTCTCAGGGGTCCGTCATCTCTAACACCCTCGGAACTAGATCCCTTTTCAACCACTTGTCCTCTGGTGTAAAGTACCAGCTAAGAAAAGCAAAGATGGACGCCGCTCCAAATATGACCACGCGCTGCACGTCGCCATGTTAGACCACGGACATACCGTGCGGGAAACTTGCTCACAAAGTTGAACGTCTGCACCGTAGCCGGAAAATAAAACGGCGATATATTTGCCTTAAAGTCCACATCAAGTCAACTTCATCTCGACGGAGACGCACCGCAAAGACGAGCCCGCTGAAAATGACAGTCCAGACATAGACCGGCTTTGCAAATCTTTCCAACCGACACTTTGACGACCGAAATAAATATGGGGCCAAACACAACCGAAGGAGTGCAGTTAGCCCGTACGCCGTGATGAGCGGGACAGCGCCTGCCGATGTCAAGGACGTGAACGCGACTTGACTGGGGGGCAAGACCGAGCACAGAATGAACGCCGAAAACAAAAAGATGGGCATCACTGCGTTTCGGGGTTGACCTTGTCCGTCGACGCAGCTGATCCATGTAGAGAGAGGGAGGACCCCGTCGCGTGCAACTGCAAAGACGAGCCGCGAGGACACGACGATGCAGACCGTACAATTCTGTGACACACGTCGGAAAGCGGACGAGAGTGAGGAAGAGAGGCATTATACCATGGTAAGACCGAGCGGTGAGGATGGCAAGGATGGTCACAAAGAAGGTCGCTTTTTGCCTGGGGCCAGCACGTAAATCTGGACGAACGGCTGGGGAGCGTTGAGCGCGAACACAGTGCCCAGATTGGGCGTACAAAACAGAAGCACGATGATAGTGATGAAACCGGGGTGCGATAGCGCTCGATAGGATGCCCCTGGCTGCAACGACGCTGGGGAAAAAGTGTCACGCAACGTAGGGCTGCGATCCGAGAGGGGTATACTTGGCATCTTTGGTTTCTTCGGAAATGTGGCCCGATGCATCAGTTCCAGTCAGGGTGCCAGCAGTGAAGAAACTGTTGAATCAACCCCCTGAATGAACTAAGAAATATAGAACTCGTACAAGCACAGGAGCCAATTCCATCCAACGGGAGCCGCCTGTGTCATCGTCTGTTCTAGTGTCGATCAGGAATTATGATCCGTCAGCGGATTGCGGCCTACAGGTCATTGTAAACGCTTCCGAAACCGAGTGGAATCCGTACGTCCTTAATACGCCAATAGGTAGCCAGACGAGACACAGGAAGAAACAGAACATGATCAACCAGACCGAAAGCTTGAAAACGAAGGAATACAGTCTGGGAGGGAGGTAGTTTAGAGCCACCACGATGAATAGCATCAACCCCGATGATATCCAGACGGAGGCACGCCATCTGTTGTTTCTGTTGTCCAAACATCCGTTGAATGAATGACGAGCTCACTTGGCAACCACCCGCGATATAGGTCATCCATACCGTGCAAGCCCACAAGGCGACCAAAAAGCCAAAGGATCGTGCATACTTTGGACCCGCGCTCTCAGTGGCCCAAATATAGATGGAACCACTGAGCGGTAACGCACAACAGATTTCCGCAAGAACGACGTCAGTTACAATCGTGAATACGAATGAAACCACGAAGGTAGACCTATATGTAAATATCTGAGACCAGCCCAGTGACAAAACCTATTGTATGACTTGAGATAGCACCATATCGCAGCGGGACCTCCTGCCAATGATCCAAGGGATACGCATGAACTGAAAGGTGGACCGTCATCTAGAAGTCCGCGTACGGAGAGTAACACATACCAGACATGACCAAGGAAGTTCAGGGATACAAAGGTGGGAGAGAGAAACTTTCGATAAAATGCCAAGTACGATGTAATTGCTAAAGAACACGTTCGAGTTATTAAATGTTTAGACACTACCAGATTCGCCTCACTTGCCTGTATCCGAGTCGCGCCTGTAAACAAAGCAGGGCGTCAGTTATTCTTTATAAGAGCGGTTGCGACTATAGTAGACGAGTACTGCGGAGCCTTCAAGGAGGCATGAGCACTGTTCGAGCTCAAAACCGGTATGGTCTGAACCCAAGAATAGATCGTCACCCTCTAGATCGGAATAAAAGCGGTACCCGCAGCTCATTACGGCTGCAGAGTCGCCATGGCGCAGCGTTACATTTTACCAATAATGATCATCCCACAACGCCTCATCGTGATCTTGAACGATGTATTACCAATTGTAGAGCGTCTCTGAGGCCTTTATATCGGCAGGAAGAGCCATTCAGAATCAAAAACGAAGCTTTGCAGAGGAGAATAAGCATTGGTAGCTGGAAATGATGTACCACGTACAGTATCATGCACAAGTCCGAGCCATGCATAGATACATACATGTTACGCCTATCGGCGACGGTCGTTTGAAACATTACCAATACGCAATCGAGACTTATAAAGCGTGACAATACTATGATTGTCCACTGTACACCACCGTCGAAAACGCAGAAGGGGAACAACTAAATTCAGGAACAGCGGCACTACATCATTTTTTGCCTCAATCAATCACCTCTAAGGCCCTGAGGACTTGGTCCCGCCTCAACCAGTTATCTTCCGGTATGAAGTACCAGCTTAGAGAGGCAACAATAGAGATTACCCCAAATACGACGACACACTTCATAATCGTATCACATCAGTCTATAGGTGTTTCGTGCTCGAATACTACTCACAAAGTTGAACGTCTGGGCTGTGACTGGAAAGTAAAAAGGCGATATATCCACCTTGAGAGGAGGACAAGTTCAGAGACGCTGAAACTTTAAACATGCGAATACCCACCGCAAAAATCAAGGCATTAAAACCAGCTGTACAAATATAGAGGGGTTTCGCATATCTGCCCAGTCTAAACTGAGAAGACTGAAATAGATGTGGAGTCATAAAAAGGCGAAGCAGCGCAATAAGTCCATATGCCGCGATAATGGGTGCGGAGCTTGCGGACGTCAGCGACGTGAATGCGACTTGACTAGGTAAGATCGTGCATAAAAGGATCGCAGCCGAGATAAAAACAACCGTCACTGCATTTCGCGGTTGTCCTTGCGCGTCGATGCGGCCAACCCATTTTGATAAGGGAAGTACACCATCTCGCGCCACTGCAAACACCAAACGTGATGAAACCACAATACATATAGTCGTGTTCTATACAAGGTCAGCTTGAATGCGGAAGAAGTAACTAGATCATCTTGCTCACCACTATGAGGCTGAGGACGGCCATAATGGTCATGAATACCGCAGCCTTCTTTCCTAAAGCTAATGCATATATCTGGACAAATGGCTGTGGTGCACTGAGAGCGAACACGGCATTGAGGTCGGGTGTACAAAACAAGAACAAGATGATGGCGATGCCACCCAGCACTCCTGATGCAATGGTACCGGACAGGATGCATCTGGCTGGGTTTATACTAGAAAAAGAAGTCAGAGGATAAAGTGTGATCACAAATGTGTGTACCTGGCATTTTTGGTTTCTTCAGCAATATGGCCTGATGCCTCAATTCCGACCAGGGTTGCGCCAGAAGTGAAGAGACTTTAGAGTCATTCCAATGAATGAATCAAGAGAACATTCAGTACATACAAGCATAAGAGCCAATTCCATCCGGCGGGAGCTCCAGTGCCATTGTCTGGTCAGAGAAGGTGGTTGATAGTTGTGTAATGCGCGTCAGTTAATCCGGACGCACAAGTCATGGTGAACACATCTGAGGCTGATCGGAATCCGTACGTTCTTGATACACCAATGGGGAGCCAGATGAGGCATAACAGGAAATCAAGCATGATCAACCAGACCGAAAACTTGAAAACAAAGGAATAAAGTCTGGGAGGGAGATAGTTCATGGCCACAGAAATAAATAACATCAGCTCTGAGAGTACCCAGACGAATGCACGCCATCTGATGTTGTCATTGTTTCCATCGCCAGGGAGTTCAGTTTCCAAGACAGCTAACAGGGAGACAATGTAGTTCGCAGTGGCCTTTCAATAACAGGGTGAGTACAACTTGGCCTTCTGCTAAATCAATACTAAATTTACTTGAGAATTACTTGCCACATAAGTTATCCATGCCGTGCAAGCCCACCAAGCGACCAAAAAGCCGAAAAACCTTGCATATCTTGGTCCAGCACTCTCGGCAGCCCAAATATAGATGGAACCACTGAGCGGTAATGCAGAACAAATTTCTGCGAGTACGAAAGCAGTTGTGATCGCAAAGATTAACGAAATCACAAAGGTTGACCTGCAAGATGGGATTTAAGATAAATTCGTGAGATCCCATTAGTGTGATACCATGTCGCAGCTGGACCTCCTGCCAACAGCCCAAGAAAGATAAACGAGCTGGAAGAAGGTATTTTTATCTTTACAAGTCCCCGTGATCAGAAAACGATTCGCACCGTACGTATGCCACGAAATTCATAGATACAAACGTAGCAGAAAAACTTTCAAAAAAACCCCAGGTTCGATGGAGTTGCTGGAATGCGCGCTATGAAGCGACCGAAAAATGCCTAAATCTCACTTACCTGCCTGTACCCGAGTCGTGCCTGAGATAAAAAGTCAGTCACTTTCGTCAAGATGGTTAATAGAAGACCACAATGCCATGGTCTACCAAGATGTATCATTTTCAGAGCCAGAAGGTAGTGAAGTCTTTTCTCAGATCCAGTATGAGGTAAACTTGTAGCTCCCTTAGCTAGGGGCAACTCTGGGTTGATGCTAATGATTACCAGCAATGACTGAGGATAACGTTCCCCAAGGCCATCTAGTCTCCGAGTGAAGAGACGCACATATCATATACTCACTAATTGTAAAATGTCTTCGTCTTCTGTAGGATCCATCACAGCACTCGGAATTTTATGTGGAGTTGTCGGGTTCGTAGCTTGTGCGGCCATAGAAGAGCTACTACTTGCAACGACAAACATTCAAAGGTTTACATAAAGCCACGCTGGTGAACCGGTGACAGGCGGCCGGCGCTTCTTTCCCCACTAGGCCCGGCGAGGAAGTCAAAACTTCAATCATCCGCGAACTAGGTTCAACCTGATAACGTGCCCAAAGTTCAAACCAAATTGGGAGACTGGTGAGTATATCCGAGTAATTCGGAGGTGTCTTGCATCAGCGGTGCTCGCATGACAGGTTGTTCATGCAAGACCAAGTAACGAAAGAAAGATTTGGGCATCTAATTGGCACAGGACTTTCGGGAGGCTGCTTCCGGTCCACCTAAAAGGGTAGCCAAGAAAAGCCCTGAGTGACAAAAAATCTGTGGTGGTGTCGTCCCGCAGGAATGCTGAGTGGAGGACAATGGTGAGTCACGATGATATATCACGACACTGAGCGTCGGCCCCGAGTTGAATTTGAACATGGAAGCGTTTACAAGGGCTCTGGCGAGACCATCTGCGCATGTGTCTGGTATCTTGGTGCTGTAAAATCTTGAGCATTTGCAGCAGGTCTATCAACATTTACATGCCTAATTGGGACGAGGCAGTCGCCACAATGTGTCTTGAATGTGACATTATCATCTTGGATGGAGTGAGGTTGGACTTATGGTGGTCCAGGGACGGCATATGGCAATGAATGGCAACACCCAGCAATCACGACTCTGGAATGCTATGTAGGGCAGGAACTTGTACAAAGGGATGTGCATCACTATTCTCACCAAGTCATGGGGTAATTGATTTTCTATCTGCGGGGTTTAGGGCTGGTGTGAGGCCAGAAACTACGTCCTATATACTTAAGTCTCTTCATTTGCAGAACATCCTGCCTGATACCCCCCATAGGTCTTGTACATATTTCAAAAATACAGCGAATCAAGCTACTCTGTCCTGTCGCTAAAATTTTCTATTGTTGGACAAATGCGGGCAAGTTCTCAACCGATCACTTCCAAGGCTCTGAGAACTTGATCCTGCCTCAACCACTTGTCCTCTGGAATGAAGTACCAGCTGAGAACAGCGAAGATAGAAATGATCACAAAGATAACAAGAGCCCGCATGCAACGAAAGTTCAAAAATTTCGGAGTAGTGAGTGGGAATGCCATTACTCACAAAATTAAAGTTCTGCGCTGTGACAGGGAAATAGGAGGGAGATACATCTACCTTTAGTCGAAGATCAACCCTAATGAGAATATTGGAGCTACTGAAACACGAACCGCAAGAATGAATGCGCTAAAGGCGACTGCGGAAACGTAGAACGGTTTCGCAGATCTGCCTAGTCGGAAATGAGACGACTGGAACAGGTTCGGAATCATGCAAAGTCGCAACGGGGCGATGAGTCCGTAGGACGCTATCAGGAGTACTGAGTTGGCCGAGATCAACGACGTGAATGCGACATCACTTGGTAGGATCGTGCATAAAAGGATTGCAGCGGAATAAAAATGACTATGGTTGCGTTGCGTGGTTTCCCCTCTTCGTCAACTCGTCCAACCCACCCCGACCAAGGAAGTATACCATCGCGAGCAACGGAAAAAATCAAACGAGATGAGGCAACAATCAATACTGATTGCACTCTATAAAAATGCGTCATAGGTTTAGTCAGAACACATATTAGAATATTCTTTCGTACCATAAACCGAAGAATTGTCATGAAAATACTGGCTTTTTTGCCTAAATACAAAGCATAGATCTGGACGAATGGTTCCGGGGCATCGAGAACGAATACAGTTTCCAAGTTAGGCATACAGAATAGGAACAGGACGGTAGCAATGAAACTCAGCGTTCCCGTCGCGATGGTACTGAATAGAACTCCCCTGGCTGCGACGACGCTGAGAAAGGTGTTAAGCGACGTAACGCCGCGCGAAATGCGCATACCTAGCATCCCGGTTTCTTCTGCTATGTGACTTGATGCATCAAATCCAATCAAGCTTTCAACGGTGACAGGCTGTAAAATAAATCCACTGAGCCGTTGAGCAAAATCTGGACAAATGTAGCACATACAAGGATAAGATCCAGTTCCATCCAGCAGGAGCCCTGGTACCATTGTCTAGGTAAACGTGATTCAGCTACTGTAACACATTTCACGTGGTGTTGACTCACGAGTCATGGTGAATACGTATGAAGCCGATCGGAACCCACACGTTTTTGAGATGCCAATGTCCCAATGATCATATCGAGCTATATTGATAATCCCATTATTAAATGCATCGGTTATGTACTTGTCGGAATGATGGGCATATGAGGTGCATACGAAAAAAATGATTCCAAGTCACATGAATGGTGAAAATGAAACACCCAGACGCGGCAAACGAATTACCTGCATCGTTATCCTTCTTGGCACTGACATAGCTATCTGACAGGGTTACGGAAACTCGTGAGGGAAACGCCTTCCTCTCGTCGACCTTCTAATCTTGCCGGAACCAGCGAGTAGAGACGGTGCAGAAGAGACAGGTGCCAAGCGGTGGATAGTGCCTGCAGCGGCAAACTTCCGAAATTCGGAGTTATTCACGTTAAGTACTGTTGTCGAACGTCGAATCATCTGGGAGTTAAGAATAGGATACGAATATTGTCAGAATCCCGAAGCGAAAGTGTACACGTGTATAAACTACTGATCTTAAGTCGTTGGAGTCTTCGTAATACACTTTCTAACCTACAAACATCACCAACCTCTGAAAAGTATTCGTACGAAATCTAAGGCTATGCTTTCCTCTCAGGCGCTCGGCCATTTCCATATAGCAGGGTTCAGAGCTGCGTTTTGATGTACCTTTCTATCTCCAAGCTCGTAGTCCTCACGAGTTCGGGAATAGTTTCCTCTAGCCCAAATCTGCTTTCCGCTGTGATACCGTTAATCCGATAATAAATAAATAAAAGATCAGAAACCAACCAGAGACGGTTACACGCGGTATGTCACTGTTCAGGAACTTGAACAGAGGTTCCTCGCAGTCCTTCTTCAGAAAGTTGGCTCTGTCCGATTGTATCATCTCCAATGCCTGCTCTAGGCTCTCGAACTTGGTACCCTTTTCACAAAGCTGTATGAGAAGTGTCTTGTCCAGCAGGTCCACCTTCGTTAGTACAACGATAACTGGAACTATAGTAAGTCAGCATCTCCAATATTCATCAAACTGAGATTATTTAATTTACGTACTATCACCCAATAATTCCTTTCTCTCCCGCAATATTTCCTCAGTTCCAGCCTCGAGGAAACGTCCGTGAGCGTACGGAACTGCAACGCACAACCTGCATGGCCTTTGGTCAACGACATTCCAACCACAGCTGAACGCCTTACCAAACGGCGTGTAACCTATCCTTCAAATCTTTCTTAGCTCGCCTTTCCTTAATGAAACGTTTGACCTCCCCGATAGTAAAGTTTTCTCCTGCCTCGAACCCGAGGCTGTCATGAAGAACAAATGGCATGTTATCGGCTGCGTCGAATTCTCGATCAATCTCGGCCTCTCCTCGTCGTGTGTCAGAAATTATCTTGCGAGGATATTTGAAAACACGATCATGGCGAGTATGAGTTGAATAGTATGTACCACTTCCATGTTCCCGAACGCCTTTCGAATTAATGTAGACTTCCCGTCCCCGGTCTAAGATCGATTGCGAGTAAGCGTTGGTTGTCGGATATGCAGAACAGGAAATACATTTCCTATGACCAGCAACCGGAAACTTAAGGGATCGGCTCAGTGTATTGGATCAAAAATACGTATAACAACTCCCACCGAGGACATTTTCTGAGGATTTCACTGCTAATGGGGACTGGGGGTGCTTTGAACGGAGTTGCGCTGGTTGACTGTGTGTGCAACATTGCAGATAATGCGGATGAGTTGCCTAGTAGAAACAGGGCTCTTAAATGCAGATGGTGTGGTACTAAATAGGATGGGCAGAGGGTAATCAGGCGGCTAAAGCCAATGAAAGAAGGAGGCAAGGCTGTGGCGGGACTTTAGGACGATGCATGCCTCGCTCAATCCTACACATGTTCATTGTGCTTCCCGGTAGAGCAGAGTCAATTTTGCTCTAGTATTGTTATCGTTGTTATCGTCAATATCCTGAAGGTTCGGTGGCGCTAACTGATGTTGGGAAAAATCGGAAAAATCCGCTGGCAGAAGCAAGTCGCAGAACACCACACGAGGAGTGGCAACCTGGGGCTCTATGGGTGAGCTGTGACAGCCCTTTTGATCACTCATTGATTATAGGACCTATCAACATGTCGAGTCTCGGGTTACTAAGCTGCATTACAAAGTAACTTTCCCTTACTCTTCTACCAACGAATTTCAAGATTCACACGTTCCGGAGCTTCAATTTCTTCTCGCCCACAGCCTTGGCTTGTGTATCAGTTTTGCCATTGGCTATTTCCATGTTTTTCACACCATTTGTAAGATGTCTGCTGACTGATATTTTGAATTCCAAACTCCGACAACATATATAAGGGCTTGAAGTGTAAAAATGTTAATTCTCTTTCTCTGAGCCTCAGATCTTATTATGTCCAACATTATCAGACCAACTGGATATTCTGATACATTATTGGGCAAAAGGTGCATTTTCAAGCCTCTGCATGATAGTGTCAATGCAGGCCCATCAAAACAGCAAAAATTGGCAATCTATGTCAATATAAGACATGTAGCTTCACACTATTCAAAGCCTAGTGTTTTGCATTTGCAAGATGGTATTTTGAATTCTAAACAGGTAAGGATAATATATTAACAATTACAAGTGATTAAATATAATATAGATTAATCAGTCTGTTGCTATTCAAGATTTCAAGCCTGATCTTGATGTCGAATTGTCTAAAGTCAACAATAGTGGTGATGCTATTATGTCTATATCTTCAAATGTGTCAAGTGAACATAGTGAGTATTTTATTACTATTAATATATAATGAATATATATTTCTTTTTTAATTAGCTGCAGAAGCAATCAATATACAGAATCAGAATCTTTCCAGAAATATGTGGGAGGT